>PISW01000673.1:340837-500947 GCA_004023785.1 Mungos mungo
AAGGCCTTTATTGGGATCTGCGATTACCGGGCGAGGTCCCGTGACTCCGGGAGTGGAGAGTCAGGGAAGTCGCGCCTGATAGGCGATGGGCGGAGGGGGGGGGTTGGGGGGGGGTTATGGGCGATGGGTGAGGGGTTTGATCTTGGGGCTCCATGATTGGCTGCTTCCAAATGGGGCAGGACATCCCAGGTCTGCAGGTGAAGGGCAGGGAGGTCTCTGTGCATGTGTTCTCCTCCAGCCCCCGGAGAAATGGCCTCTCGGTCGCCATCCCAAGGTGACTACCAAGGTGACTCTTACAATAGGCTGCCGTGCTTCCGGGATGGGCAGGGCTAGTAGAGTCAAGCTTCGGGTTCCTTTTATTTCCTTTCTTGTCATATTGCATTAGCTACAACTTCCAGTACAATGGTGAAAAGGAGTGTTGAGAAGGGGGCATCCCCTACCTTGTACTTACTCTGAGTGGGAATGCTTCAAGTTTCTCACCATTAAGCATTACGTTAGCTGTAGGTGTTTTTGCAGATATTCTTCATCAAGTTGAGGAAGTTGCCCTCTATTCTTAGTTTACTGAGAGTTTTTATATAGGTTTTATAGGTAAAATAGTCTAAATACTTAGTTATTTCCTTTTATCAATTTTCAAAATAATGACTTGATAGCATTCTCCAAACATGATTTTTATTATCCTTATAAATTCATAACTTTTAACATTTCTGATGTGTTTCAATTAGTCATAGTAAAAATTTTTGTTAGTATTAGTTCTGTTAATTGCTCAAATTGTACTCTCTTTGAACTATGAGAATGTGTTCAATTTGTCTCCTGAGTTCTTCTAATGACCACAAAAGCCTTTGATGGGTTCTTTGTCTTTTGCCTGTCCCAGACATGTAATGAGACATTTCTCTAAGGATGCCTGATGGGGAATGGTATTTAGAGATCACATTCCGGATATAAGAGATATTTACTGCTACTGGATTGGTCACTGTCCTAGGAAATTTTAGTAACACAGCTCAGTGTCAAAAATTTATTCCCAGAGAGGCAGACTCTCTGGAAGATGGAGTTCTTATGAACTTAAAAAAAAAAAAAAAAAAAAAAAAAAAAAAAAAAAAAAAAAGAAAGAAAAAGAAAAGGAGCATAAGGAATCCTGATTGGATAGAGGGAAAGGGTTCAATTGTGATGCAGACCCATGTGGGTTAGAAAACTTTTTCAATAATCCACTTGGGCCAAAGGGCCAGGTTTTTAAACTCCTTCAAGGATCAGTTCCTTTATACTGGGTGCCCTGGGAAGCATTATGACCTTGGGCAGGCAGCTCTCTCTTTTTATGGTAATCCCTGGAAGAGCTGACGTCTGATAGTCAACAACATTCCCAGAAGCTGGGCAACACATCTTCCATAAAGGGGGATCTGTGTAAAATACCAATGTGCCCTCGCTACTGAGAATTTTTTTAAAGATAAAAAATATACCATGAATTCACAGTGATATTACCAATTGAAATTAAGGTTGTTTTTTTTTTTTACTTAAATGCTTTGAGTTTTTTAAAATCTTTTTTCTCTTACACTGACAATCTTAATACCTAATGATACTGATAACTTTCATGCTACAGTACAATTTAAATATAATATTATACATTCTATCTGAATATACAATTAATAAAAATTGGTTTTTTGTTGTATTTTGTCAAAAGAGTATATGACCACTAAGAATATATAATCAGAGGCTGTACATTAAAAAATCACTTAAAATAGGTTCCCTCTGTGTGATTTTGCCACTGACTCAATTTCTATTTAAGTTAACTTGGGCGAGAGTGCTCTTTCTCATTTTTATTTAATTATGCTTTATAATTTTAAGACCTTTATATGGCTCCAGGGTTAGATCTACAATAAAGTACCTGGGTAAACCATCCATCCTTGTTTCCTTTATGCTATTCCCTTTTCAGCCCTATCAACAACCAGCAAACACACAAACATGCCCTTTAATTTTTAAAAGAAGATATGTGTGTATTTATTTATACTTATATTCTCCTTATTAGCTAAATATTAAGATACTAAATATACATTTATTCCACTTTGCTACTTTCACTTAACAATATTGCCTGAGATCGTTTCATGGGAAAATATAGAAATACTATTTTTAATGACTGAATAGTACAATGTTGTATCAGACTTAATTCAACCACGCTACAACTGATGGATATATGGACTGTTACCAGTCATTTTTGCTATTACAAATAGGGCTGCAATAGCCTCCTGCATATCTTTTCATATTTTTGACAGTGGCAGAGAAGGGTTTATAGGATCTAAGGGTAAGTATATGTATATATGTAAATATAGTAAAATTCTCCTCCAAAGCCACTGTACAATTTCCATATACAACCTGATCCTTAAGTGCTTGTTTGCTCACAACCTTCCTCTTAGAGAATTGTATTAGTTGGCTATTGATACAGTAACAAGTTGTTACAAATGTAGTAGATAAAGATAATACAAATTTATTATCTTATGGTTCTGGAAATCAGAAGTCAAAAAATAAGTCTCACTGGGCTAAAAACAAGATGTCAACAGGATTGTTACCCTTACACAGGCTCCAGAGAATTTGTTTCCTTGTCTTTTGCATTTTCTAGAAGCTCCCCACATTCTTTGGTTTGTGGTCCCCTTCTGTTTCCAAAGTCAGCCATCACATCTCTGACCTTTCTTTCCCTCATCCCATTCCTCTGACCGACTCTGCTGTCTCCTCATTCACTAATACGGTAAGGAATCTTGTAATTACATTAAGTCTGTTGGATAATCCAGAGGCACCTTTGTATCTCTTAGTCCTCAATTTGATCACATCTACAAAGCCCCTTTTGCCATGTGAGGTTTGAGGATTATGATGTAGACATCTTTGGGGTCAATATTCTACCTATCACAAGTATGTTGTCAGTCATTTGAATTTTTTACAATCTTATTGACAATCAATAACTTCAGTTCATTTTAATAACCTTTTTTATTAAGAGTAAATTTGAACATATTTCCCACGTCCTATGCCTTTTACATTTTTTTCTGTAAGCTGTTTATATCTCTTGCTCATTCTTTGTAGCATTGTTGGATTTTTATTTCCTTTTAATGTAACTTTTTGTTTTTATTTATGTATTTATTTTGAGAGAGAGAGAGAGGGTACAAGCACATGTGAGCAGGAAAGGGGCAGAGAGAGAAAAAGAAGGAATCCCACACAGGCTCCAGACTGTCAGAGTAAAGCTTGATGTGGGGTTCAAACTCATGAGCTGTGAGATCATGACCTGAGATGAAATCAAAAATTGGATGCCTAACTGATTAAGCCACCCGGAAGCCCCTCCTTTAAATTTTAAAAGCTTTTTATATTCTAGGTGTATCAACTCTCTGTCCATGATATAAACTTAAAATATTTTCACATGTTTTATTTTACCTTTTAAATTTGGGGGCCATGGAACATTTTAAATATTTTTTATAAAGTCAACTTTATTAATCTTTCTCCTTAATGCTCCTATATTTTGTTTTTTTTTTAAATGTTTTTTAATTATTTTTGAGAGACAGGGAGAGATAGTGCGAGCAGGGGAGGGTCAGAGAGAGAGGGAGACACATATCTGAAGCAGGCTCCAGGCTCTGAGCTAGCTGTCAGCACAGAGCCCGATGCGGGGCTCGAACCAATGAACCATGAGATCATGACCCGAGCCGAAGCTGGATGCTCAACCAACTGAGCCACCCAGGCGCCCCTATGCTCCTATATTTTGAATCATAGTTAGGAAACTTTTGGCCACTCTGAGGCTATAGAACAATTCACCTTTGCTTTTTTGTAGTAACATATGCCATTTACTGAGAAGCCCATTTTCCCCCCTTGATTCATATGCCACTTTTTATATGCTAAATTTCCATTCAAAATTTGATCTATATCTAGATTTTTAATTATATTTTTTATCTTTCTTTTTTATGATATATCTTCCCAATATAATAATTACTTGCACTTGGAAAACACTCCACCAACAAGTCAATTAAAATCAATGAGTGAAATTAAAGTATTTTATTATGTATTCATATATTTTCCCCACTAGAATTTTAGTTGGTTGGGTAGTATTATTACTCACTTTTATTTCCCTAGTGTCTGTCAGTGTTTCTTGCACCATGACGATAATCAATAAATCATTATTAAAAATGTATAAATGAAAATCTCAGGCGGTAAATTTGTTAGTATACTGTATATTTGAATAGCAAACATGTTTGAGTTTGCCCTCTGAATGCAGAAAACCTTATCTGACCCCATAAAAACTGAATGATGGGCAGAGAAGGTATTTCTGACCTCTATTTTATAAATGAGGAACTTAAAGCTCAGAAATGTCTATGTTACTCTCTGAAGGTCACATACGCATAAGTAAAAAAGTAGAATTAAAGCAGAAATTAAGTTTTCTGACATCAAACTTAATGTTCCTAGTGTTAGAGGTAATATGACTATCTTATTAGTCTTGATTTCATTCCTCTTTATTTCTCTCACTAAAATAACACTCATCTGAGAGATGTACATGTTACTAAGGTCTCAACTTATTAATAATTAGATAAATCAGCTATTTTCCATCAATAAGAATGGATGAGAGCTGAAATACTACTTTTAAAATCTCAGTCTTAAACATTATTTCAAGAATGATAATATTAATTATCAGTCTAAGGATGATATTAGGCTTTAAAAACATCATTTGTTATTCAACATTGCTACTGTCTATATGCCTTTTACCATTTCTATACTTTATTTTTATTAAGCATATGAAGACTAATTTTTATTAATTTTAAAATTTATATGTGAATCTGTATGTTCAGATTGTTTTTAAGAGGACAAAAAGAAATGAATAAGAAGAAAAATAGTTTTTATTTTGAAATTATCAGTTCATTGTTTCAAGTGATAAAGAAGAAAATAAAGTAAGTATGATAAAAACATCTATGAAATATTAAGAATATGGTTGAAATCCACTACATTCTTACCTTTAAAATGTGTAAGACCTATCGATAGTTTTTTGAGAAACTCCTTTATGACCCAGCAATAGCACTGCTAGGGATTTACCCAACGGATACAGAAATGCTGATGCATAGGAGCACATGCATCTCAATGTTCATAGCGGTACTTTCTACAATAGCCAAATCATGGAAAGAGCCTAAATGTCCATCACCTGATGAATGGATAAAGAAGATGTGGTTTATATATACAATGGAGTACTACATGGCAATGAGAAAGAATGAAATATGGCCATTTGTAGCAAAATGGATGGACCTCGAGGGCGTCATGCTAAGCTAAATAAGTCAGGCGGAGAAGGACAGATACCATATGTTTGCACTCATAGGTCTAACAGGAGAAACCTAACAGAGGACCATAGGGAGAGGAAGGGGGAAAGAGAGTTGGGGAGAGAGAGGGATGCAAATTATGAGAGACTATTGAATACTGAAAATGAACCGAGGACTTAAGGGGGAGGGGGAGGAGGAAAGGGGGTGATGGTCATGGAGGAGGGCACTTGTGCGGAGGAGCACTGGGTGTTATATGGAAACCAATTTGACAATAAACTATCATAAATTTAAAAAGAAAAAGAAAAAAATGTGTAAGACCTGCTTAGCAAAGTTTCTCCACAAATATGGGTTTATATTTTAGTTGGTTAGACAACATATTAACTAGCAGATTAATTTAAGAACATCGACTTTGCATTTGAGCTCTGTGGTTCACCTTGAAGGATTTTCTGTAATATTTGTAATTTAAATCAGTTTCATTTTTATTACATTTAAAATCATCATAGATGCCAATAAATTACTTTATACATTTTATTGTTGCTCTATAAGTCTATCATTTAAATATGTATTATGTTAGCTAAAATATATTTGCATTTAATAAATGAACATTCTGAATCTAAATAGAATGTTGGAATGTTCATTTCCAGAATTAGGGTTCCTATGGGAGAAAATGAAATTTCTGCTTGTGGAAGCTAAACATAATGCTGTATAATCGATTGGTTCACTTAAAGGCATCGGCCATGCTCCCTGTGATGATAGATTAAGTAAATATGAGAGTAGACAGCACAAACATTACGAGTATTTTACAGCATATTGTAGTAAGGACTATGAAAATTGGTCATGCTCTAGAGCAAGCAATATGGATGAAAATGCTTTATTAGAAATATATTTATAAGGAAATTAAGAAAAAATGCTTATATTAATTTTATAATTGGTAAATAAACAGTGATCTATCTGGTGAGTTAAAGCCTTTCCAGAAGCAGAAAAGGGTTTCAAATCTCTAAAAATAGCCAAAATTATCATATAGGCTGATTCTTTATGCAAAGAAAAATCTGCATATGCACATGAAATGCGAAAACTCAAAGTGAACAAGAAGAAACTATAATCCCTAACAATTTATGACAGAGAGGCAAACATGATGCAGCTGGTGACTAACACTAAACACTAAATGGATTATAAATCAGATGAGCAGGATGCCCTCTTACCTTCCTTAATTAATAAAACAGCCTTGAAGCTTCAGGATAGGGAACTGGGCTTCCAGGCGGGTTCCCTAGACACAGGATTCTGCTTTAAACCACACCAGGAGCACCTTGCTAACGTTGTACTACGTGAGTCACAGGTTTGACCAACAAAGTTAGCAGGACAGCCAGCATAGGAGTGCTTCCATGTTTCATGGCTAGCTATCAGTAAACAGATAAAATAAATAGCTATCCTTGAAGACTTTTTCTCTTCCGATCTTACTATTCCCACCAGAGATATGCACAAGTCCCTTCCTTCTCCACCACTGTAAAGTCAAAAACAAGGGCATGTGTAATACAACACACGCAATGATACCGCACTTGAGTCATATTTATTACATGTCTTGGTTAAAATCAGATCCCCCAATAAGCGCTGGATGATCTTCAAGTAATTTGAATCTAATCCCAATGTTACCACTGAGTTACCGATCCAGTTTTCGCACCTGCAGTAAAAGCCCCAAACCTTGATTTTCTTTCTTATCTTAACAAAGATGAGCTAAGAACAAATAAGATAAAATGCTTTCAACTATTTGGAAAAACGAAGCACTACAGAAATGGAAGCTATTCAGGCTACAACTGAAAGATCCACAGGGTCATCATCCGAATACCAGTCTGGGAAAATGAATAAAAATGAATTTGAACCCAAGGCTGTTATCCATAGAGGAGGCATGACACAGCAAGAAAAGGCTGTAGGCTGTATTTTCTTTCCTTTCTATCTCTGATAACTATGTTCCTTATCAAACTGAATACCAACTCCTACTGCTCATTAAGGCTGTCATGTTTTTCACAGTCTCATCTGCCTTATAATTGAAATTCTTATTTTAACTGCATTATCTTAATGTTATTGCTAGCTATGGAATGCCTTGTGAAGAGAGCAACATTAAAGTTAATTTGGCCCTACATCTGTGGTAATGGATACTGTCTGGAATATAATAAACTACGGATACTCACACTTGGACTGAAATATGTCAAGGTTACTTCCTCAATTATTGTAGTTAGTCATAGGTGGTCCCTAACATGGTTGCTTATCATTCCTCACATCTGATTAATCTCACATTGCTCGTGGTCTTTTTTGTTAGAGTGGCAAAAATCAGAACTCCTAATGATGTGAAGAAGATTCTTTTTCTTTTTTCTTTTTAATTAAAATAGGTTATGTACTCCATTTGAGCTACCCAGTGAGAAAAATTAGATCAGTACTATAATAAGAATTAAGAAAGTATCCTAGGATTATACTCAATGTATAATTTTAAAAATATAATATACTAAGTAAAAAAAAAAAATCAAATGGCCTATATTGTTAACTTAATCAGCACCTTTGGTTAACCAAAACCTGCAGTTGTTTTAATTTGAGATCTATACAATGCTATTAAAGAAACTATATATACAGTATGCCAATGAAAGAAAACAATCTCACTTAATGAGTTTTTATTTCTGTTCAGGTGTGATGATTTTCCATTGCTTACTGAATAAATGCCTGCAATGATATATCTAGCAAATACTTTACATATAAACAGGTCAAACCAGAGTAAAACCTTAGAGATAAATACTAGAAATTAATTTTTAAAATTTAAACATTTTAAACAGTTATTTTTAATGCTAATATGATACATCAAGAACTCTGAGATTCAATTAAAATGTAATCTTTCATCCTGGGATTTGGCTTCAAAATAATCACTGGTGGGGTTTGGGGGAAGACGGGATAGAGATGAAACAAGATTGGCCATGAGTTTCCACTTGCTAATGCTAGGCGATAGGATTCATTTTTCTATTACTATGTATGCTTAATTTTTTTACTATACATGTTAAAAATTAATCTTTGATATTAATATTTTATTTTGTATTTAATAGAGTTCTTTCACTAAAAGGGCCTCATAGGAAGCTAGAAAAATACAACTATTTTACAAAGATATATTTCTCAAAGTTACTTTCTGAATTCTTGTTTTCTAGCACATATTAGATATCCTCTGCTTCCTGTCTTTTATTTCAGAATATCCCTCAGTTAGTGTTTATGCATATGGCTATGGAAAAATAAACATTGGATATTTATTTATGCACACGTATAAAGGGGGAGGCAGGCCTCATCTATCCTTAAAATCAAATACAACAACAATACGCCACCACATACCTATTAGAATAAAAAAACACAAAATAAAATCAACAATACCTGGTGGTGATATGGATGCAGAGCACTGGGAGCTTTGATATGTTCCTAAGAGGTACAGAAATGGTACAGCCACTTGGAAAATAATTAAATTTACACATACTTCTACCATATGACCCATAATTCTGGTGATATTTACCCAAGAAAAATAAAAACATATTTCCATAGCTAGATCTGTATGCAAATGTTAATGGTAGCTTTATTCACAACAGCTCCATATTGGAAATAATCTAAATAATTTCTAACATAATATATAATAATCACCATCCCTTGGTGATTGGATAAATCAACTGTAGCCCATCCATACAATGAAACAATGCTATTCAGAAACAGAACACACTACTGATACCTGTAATGACATGGATAGGTCCTGAAAGCATCAGGCCATGTGAAAGAAGCCAGACACCGAAGACTACATGGTACTTATTTCCATTTATATGATTTTCTGGAAAAGGCACAACCACAGTAGCACAAATCAGACCAGTGGTTGCCAGGACTCTGGGGTAGAAGGCTGGTCCCAAGCGCAGAAGGGCATGAGGGAACTTTCTGCAGTGGTGAACACATTCTAATTTAGATAGAGGCCGTGTCTACACGGCTGTAGACATTTGTTAGAGCTGAGGGAGTATGGATGAGGCTTTTTACTTTTATAATATACCTTTCTGTATTTTCCAAAGTTTCCATAATTAGAATTTTTGAATTTTCTAATCAGGAAGAAACTAACATTATTCAAAAAGCAGTAATGTGTTATGACAACTATCTTGCCTTGACAGTTCAAGAATACTTAGGGTATTCTAGGCCACGGAATGTAGCATAAACATTTTAATGTTGTTTGAAGTGCCTCATATTGTGCATTGTGTATTGTCAAAATTTTAAATTATTTATTTTGCTGAATGAATGAGGCCATCAAAATTTAATGTACTTCATTAAAAGTACTTCATTAAAAGTCATATGGAACTGCTGAAAATCCAGTTTATAGAAGACAAAATTGTTTTATTTTGTAAATGCACTTTCTAAAAATTCCCAAAAGCACACACACAGAAGTCATAAAATATCATTTCAAGGAGAGATTCAAGGGCCACACATATATTACATACCTGAAAAATTAAAAACAATTTTTTTAAATGTTTTACTTATTTTTGAGACAGAGAGAGACAGAGCATGAGCAGGGGATGGGCAGAGAGAGAGGAGACACAGAATTGGAAGCAGGCTCCAGGCTCTGAGCTGCCAGCACAGAGCTCGATGCGGAGCTTGAACCCACAAACGTGAGATCATGACCTGAGCTGAAGTCGGAGGCTTAACAGACTGAGCCACCCAGGCGCCCCCTGAAAATAACAATAATTTTGAAAAAGTGAATACTATAGCAAGAATCTATAAGCCAAAGACTTCCATTGGGCTTGTGCGGGGGCAGTGGATAGGCATATGGGAGATCTCTGCACTGTCCTCTCAATTTTGCTATGAACATAAAACTCCTCTAAAAACATATTTTTAAAACTATGTAGGTTCAGTCATCCTCAATATTTATTCATGTAGAGTACAGAAGAATTTACATTTCCTTTTCCCCTAGGACGAAAGCATGGGTATAGGAAATCAGGATATGTGTACAACATACTGGTTGAACAACATTTTTCATTGTGGCTACCAAAAGATGTTTTTGCCTATTCATTCAAAATCATCATCTTTCCTAAACAAAATGTTTGATTTTTTTAAAGTGTGGTATATTGTTTGTGTGTTTCTATGTATTAAAGTAAAAGAAGTTGCAAAACTGAGTACTTAGAACAGAGGTCTACTTAATTGAGAATAATGACTAAATAAGGCAAAGTCAAGCAGCCCCAACTACTTATAACTTAAACATCTTTAAGATCTTAAACAATGAGCTACTCCCACACCGCTAATCAAACTATTATCCACAGGAGTAGGGACTGTGCTCCTATATTCATTTCTGCGTTCTTAAAGCTTGATACAGTAGGAGAAACACAGTAAAGTTTAGATTAGCAAGAAAATAATGAATTAATTAATCTCAACTCTTTGTTCCTTGCGCTATCCATTTTGTCACACAGACTTTTGCCTTCACCATCAACCTTCTTATTCCTACTTAGATCAAATTTAAAAGGGGTTCTCATACTAAAATCCCAGAATCTCCCACCAACCCGATTCTCTACATCTTTATTCACTTTCCCAATATCTAACCCTGAGTAAACCCCACTCTTCTTTCCTAACTTCGGATTCTAGCGTTAAGGTCATTATAAGACAAAGTTGTTGTCCTTATTGTATGCTAAGTTCCTTTGGGTTTCTCTTGCTGCTCAGCAATCCTTTCTGTCACCTTAAGATAATTTCATTCATTTCTTTCTTTATTCATACATTTCTTCTCTTCCTCCTCCTCCTTCTTTTTCCTTTCTCCTTTGCCTCTCCTTCTCCTTCATCTCTTCTTCTCTTCTTCCCCTTCTCCTCCTTCTCCTATTAGAATTAGTCAAATTTTACCAAATAGGCAAGTTCTTACAGAATAAGGGGATTACAGAAACAAAAACAGAGGCAAGGGATGTTGGGAGCAGATCGGGTTGTTTGGGTGAAAGACCAAGAAATTACTGGATAGGAAGGAGGGGCCTGGATCACTGTAGGTTATGGTACATTGTGCAAAGGAGTTTGAATTTTTACTATGAGAGATGAGGAGCCCTTGGGGAATTTTGAGCAGGGTGATATGAGCAGATTTGTACCCTAGAAAGACCACTTGGGTAGCAATGTGGAAAGAAGACTGCAAGAGGGAGGTACAGAAAGGTAGAGAGACCAGTAAAGAGAGAAATACAATACATTCAGGAAAAAGGTTTTGAAGCTTGAAATTACAGCAAGAGTAGTGGGATGAAGTTATAATTTAACATATATGTTGGGTGTGCAACTGACAGGGCTCAATGACTGACAGAAAATGAAGAACAGAGTAAGAGAAATCCTGGATAACTCCTAGTGTTCTGTCTTAACTGGCTATCAAGCCTCTCACACAAGTGTTCTGTATCTGTTCTATTATTCTTTTTTTTTAATGTTTATTTATTTTTGAGAGAGAAAAAGCAAGAAAGTGGGGGAGTAACACACAGAGAGAAGGACAGAGAATCCCAAGCAGGCTCCACTCTGTCAGTGTGGAGCATGATGTGGGGCTTAAACCCACAAACTGAGAGATCATGACCTGAACTAAAACCAAGAGTTGGCCGCCCAGCTGACTTAGCCACCCAGGCACCCCGTTATCTTTGTATTTCAAACTGATATCCATAGTTTACACTCAGCAGTTGACCTTACTTCTATTATTACCACACACACACACACACACAACAGATCATCATCAAAGGTAAACTTCTAGTACATGAAACTGCCAAATTCCCTTTAGTTTTTACTCATCATTTTCTTATCTTCCCCAAATAATTCTTTTCCTTGTTTCTTTGATCCTCTCTCTGCTTTCACTTCTCCTCTGTGCTAACATGCATTTTCCCCCTTCGATAATTCTCCAAGAGAAACCTTCTCTTGGATCTGCCAATTTCTTAAATTACCATCTCGGTTCCTTCCTTCCTTTCAACATTATCGATTTCAAATGGTAGTCTAGTCTCATCTTCAACCAGCCTTTTTTGTCAGGTTTCTGCATTTATTCGACTTCCGCAAGAGTCACCAATGACTGCATAACTACCAGATTTCACCTCTCCTCCTTAGTTCCCACATTCCTTGACTGTTTATGAAAGGATGGCATCTTTTCCCACTTCATCCTTTTTGGCATACCTTCTTTTTCATTTTGCGTCTTTCTCAAGCTGTCACTTGATACTTTCTTTCCTTCAATATGTCTTCATCATTTTAATTATAGCAATTTTCCTACACTCTTTGATTCTCCTTTCCCTTCTCACTCCCCTTACTTCAAGTATGCATAAAGAATTCCCAGCATTCTGACCTTTCCCTTTGCTCCAGTCTTGATTTCCATATTCAATCCATTATTTAGTTCTATAAAGTCTGCTTCATCACTGTTTTCAATATATTTACTTCTTTACATTTTGACGACCACTAGTTCAGGGCTTAACTTGCCCACATGTTTCTCATTCTCAGTTATTTTTCAAAGCAGCTGATGCTACAAAACGCTCCCAGTAGCATTTCTCTAAAATCAATCATAAAATTCTTCTGTTCAAAAATCGTCCATGTGATCCTTGCCATCTCATTAAAATCAACTTTCATACAATCTTCTATCTTGAGTCCCACAATTCCTTCCCCAGATCGCTAACCCTGCCTTCTTACTGTTGCACACACACAACACTCCTTCCTGTCTCTGCCTTTTGCTCTTACTCCTTCTGTACTTGCAGGTCTTTATGCTCTTCCCAGTTCAACCCTATTCCCATCTCTGTCTATTGACATTTTATCTACTTTTGAAGGGCAAGATCTTCTACTATCATCTCTCGTGAAACATTCTTCAATATCCTGAGTTTTGAATTCACGTTTCCCCTATTTGTTTTTGTTTTTCTTTTAGCATTAATCACACTATATTTTTTATTAGACATTTTTTACATGTCTTATATTTCCTTTTAGTCTGTAAACTTCTGGAAGATAGAGACAATGTCTTTCCATATCTATCTCCCTTACTATTTTGCAGTAGTTAAGTTTGGTACACATTTGTTGAGCTGGTTTTTCGTAGACTAGAGATTTTCTTTCTAAGATAGATTTTCCATTATGAAATAGGGAAAAATTATATAATGCTAATTTTGCTTCTGTTTCCTAAGATGTATTGGAGATAAAAAAAAAAGACCTTAAGAAATAACGACTTGTGGGGCACCTGGGTGGCTCAGTCAATTGAGCATCTGACTTGGCTCACGTTATGATCTCACAGTCCATGGGTTTGAGTCCTGTGTCAGGCTCTATGCTGTCAGCTCCCAGCCTGGAGCTGCTTCAGATTGTCTCCCTCTCTCTTTCTCTCTACCTGTCCCTCCCCTACTTATGCTCTCTGTCTCTCAAAAATGAATAAACATTAAAAAAAAGAAATAATGTCTCCTTCTCCATGAAAAGTTGCACATACACCTTACCTATAGGATATTTAGTCTGCCATATTTTTATAAGCCATTAATGGTTAATGCACAGCCTTTCTTCATGAACTAAAAATTAAAAGGGGCTTATAACAAACATGAAGAAAACTGTAAGTTTTAAGTATAAAGAAAGACATTTTATATGAGTAGTACAGAATTATGGCCCTGTGTAAAAGGAAAGTGTATACTAAGATTTGAGGTATGTTTTCAGATTTAACACCCTCAATTTTTACCTAGTTGCTATTTATTTTCTAAGAAAGCAAAGTATGAAAGTGTGTACTTGCCCAAGTATAACATTATTAGTTTCTTTGATTCTACATACAAAATATCTAGCACTACACTTCTAATATCTGAGATTTTACTTCATAAGATTTCCATTTGATTTAACAGCAGTTTATGGAGTTCTTGCAGTTATTCCCTTGAGGATATAAACTTCATCAGATTATCAATGGAAGGGAGGAAGAAATAAATGTTAAATTAGTAACTGATTTTACATGAAATGTAAGCAAAAAATGTATTACAGAAACATAAATTTAATGTAATAAAAACTGTCACAGAGAACTACATCCTAATAAAATATTCAAGCAAAACCAAGAAAATAACTATTGCATACTACCAGACACATGAAAAATGCTTCTAGGCAATCTAAAAAGTTAGAATAAGGAGACGAAAGCATTATAATAAGCCTTTTGTTGGTATGAGTAATCAGTATTAAGATATTAATATTAGTTTTATGTTAATATGTTACATACTAATAGTGTAACATATATATTAAAATGAGTATGAAAAGTGCTTGACAGTACTCAAAAATACCCCACTGTGCTTCATGGACTGCAGAATGTTCTCGTTTGCAGCGTATGTAATCTGCCCAATCTGTTGAGCATATTTTTTTTGATGGGGTCAATGTATTATCTGATTGATGTAAGAGTAGGTGAAGGATGGGAACGGGGATGGAAATGCAGTCTTTTTTACTGAGAGCTGGAACACCGTCCCCCAAGAATTGTAACCAGCAACTTATAACTTCCTAATACATTATATTACAGCCTCACTTTACATGGCCACTTCTAACTTGTAAGACTGCTGTGGATCAGTAATTTATGCTAGCATAGCTTCAACTGTGATAGGACCATACCCTTGAGTCGTGCACTGCTCTGCTGAATGACAGCTAATATGAACACAGGGGCTCAGGGTTATAACACTTCGTATTTGCCAATATTTCTGTTTATCATATCAGCCAGTAAGAGGTGAAAATGCATTTAACCTTTTGTTGTTGTTGTTCATCTTTATATTTTTCTCCATCATAGTTTATATTCATTTTAAATGATTAAGATGAAGCACTGGGTGGCTCAGTCAGTTAGGCATCTAACTTCAGCTCAGGTCATGATCTCATGGTCCGGGAGTTCAAGCTCTGCATCGGACTCTGAGCTGACAGCTCAGAGCCTGGAGCCTGCTTCAGTCAGATTCTGTGTCTCCCTCTCTCCCTGCTCCTTCCTCAGCTCACACTGTGTATGTGTGTGTGTGTGTGTGTGTGTGTGTGTGTGTGTGTGTGTTTCTCCCTCTCAAAAACAAATATACATGAAAAAATTTAAAAAAGCATTTTAAATGGTTAAGATAAGACAACCATAAGTTTTAATATCTCAACAAAAACTTCCACTTAAAAATTTGTAATATTGAAAACATATGCGAAATGTAAATGTATACACATTTAGCTTTGAACGCACTGAATTCTGTGTGAAATATGCTAGCAGTATTTGATGTAGTTTACCTAGGGCATTTATAAACCTATTTATTAAACATTGTAAACAAATGACTTCTTTCATGATTAAATATATTGAGACCTCTGATCATATTAAGTTAGGACCATGTAGATTCTAGTAATTTAAGTATATATTCATACCATGTTGCTGGGCTCTATTCATATCATGTTAATTCTGAAGAATCACCTTCAATTCTGAATTCATGCTCCATTCATTCATGAAATTCATGACATTCTTTATCTTCTAAAGCATCTATTATGAGGAATATGATATGACCTTACCACAGTTTCCTTCTGTCTATCACCAACTGAAAATCATCTCCCTCTTTAAGGCAACTGGCTCCTGGGGCCCATGAGTGACTATGCGCAAATAGGGTTTGCGTCCTGTAGAAGTTCTGGCTCAGGGAACTTGTGCAAGATGCCGCCCTCTTTGGACTGGGAAAGTTCACAGAAATGAGGATAAGGATTTTACAGAGGTTTGGTCTGGAAAGATCTATAAACACCAAGAGGAAAGTCAATATAGTTCCTAAAAGAATATGCTTGGATTATCTGGCCCTTCAGGCGTTAAAAAATAAGCATAATCAGTGGCAGGAGTCCTTCCTGTTCCTGAGCCTTAGAAGCACAAGGTCAATAAAGAATTAGTGGCTTGACTGCTTCTATACCACCAGCCCATGAACAAGAAGTGAGACCTCAGAGGTTGACAAAACGGGAGTCCCAAAATGATGACAACTGAAAATAACAAGCAAATGACAGGAAAAGAGCGATCCAAACAAAGAACCTCTGTCCCGTAAAACAGAGCTGCTAAGGAAGACAAGGCACTGTGTTGAGTAAGGTCCTCCCACTCTAACCAAATTCCTGATACTTTTTAATGCGTTGCTGACATCACAGGGAATAAGGGAATGTTCCAAGGCAGCCAGTCAAAACTGGAAAGGGGAATAGAGAGCAGCAAGCAAACAATAAAGCAGGGTGGCCCTGAGGACGAAAGCTAATCTAAGGAACCCAAAAGATAAGAAAGTATGGTGAGGGGCGCCTGGGTGGCTCAGCTGGTTGAACTTCCAACTTCGGCTCAGGTCACAATGTCACAGTTCGTGGGTTCGAGCCCTGCGTCGGGCTCTGTGCTGACAGCTAGCTCAGCGCCTGGAGCCTGCTTCCAATTCTGTGTGTCGCTCTCTCTCTGCCCCTCCCCTGCTCATGATTTGTCTTTCTCTGTCTTTCAAAAATAAATAAAAATGTTAAAAAAAAAAAAAAAGAAAAAGAAAGCAGGTTGAGATTCCTGCACTATGCCAGGGACCCTGGAAGAAGTGGGTAAAGAATTATGGCAAGCCCTCGGCTTCTGGCAGAAGCAATCCTCTTAGGAGGACAGTATCCTTTATTTAGGCCAATAGGAAACCCCAGGTTAAGATCAAACAAAGAGGAGCTCACAAAGACCACCAAATACACAAGGAAATATGCCACAATGAATGAGAGCCAACAGAGATAAGAAATAGGTTTATATTTCCAAGGATTTCAGAGAGCTGAATGACCAGATATGAAATAAAAATGATTATGTTTGGAATGACATATGAAATAATAAAAACTAGCAAGAAAAGATTTTTCAAAAACTGCTAAGCATATTCAAAAAAGAACAAAATAGAACATTTAAAAATGAAAAAAGAAGGCACTGAAAGTAATCTAACAGATAGGGCAGAAAGCAAATTCTATATTACTCAACATAAAATGTGTGAGTTGGAATAAGGCTCTGAGGAAATAAGTCAAAAGAAACACAGAGAAGGTGATGGAAACCACACCTGAGAGGTTAAGAGGTACTGCACATAGGATGAGAAAGGTCAACATGCACATAATCAGAATCTTGTTGGGAGAACAGAGAAAATGAGGGAGAAGAAAATTCAAAGAGATAATAAGTTTGAATATTTAGAAGTAAACAAAGATTTGAATCCTCAGACAGAGAAGCATAAAATATGCCAAATGGCATAAATACAAATAAATTCATGTTAGGAAAGTCACGGTAAAACTGCAGAATACCAGAGACAAAAGCCATGGGAAAGATGGGCTGGATTGGCTCCAAAGGAAAGGCAACTCTATTTAGAAGACTTCTCAGTGGTGACACTGAAAGCCAAATGTGAGAACAATTTTCAAATAAACGAAATGTGCAAGTATGTCCGTCCTATTACAAAATAGCTAGAGGCTTGATAAAGTATATTTTAAAATATTTCTTAGATTGTAAGCAATTAGGTAAAACTGAAAAGGGGAGCAGTGGGCAGCAAGCTGAATGATTTTATTATCAAACGACATGTGGTAAAGGAATTTCTAAAGACAACTCGCGGGACAAAGGAAACATTTTGGAAGCAAGGTCTAAATGCAAAGAAAAACAGTGAGCAAAGAACTTGTAAATTTAAACACATATTGAACATGTAAAGTAACAACGACAATAATAATGTTTAATTCAACTAGTGACAAGCTCAGAAATACAAAAACCATAACTATGTCATATAAAATTCAAACGTCTTTTGGGTTCTTACATTGTTTGCAAAGAAGTAGAAATGTTCATTAATTTCGGACTTTCATTATGTCTGTTAAAAATTTAGGAGTAATTACTATAAGAAGAGCAAGAGTGTATAACATAAAATTTGTTGAAGAAAAAAATTGAGGAAATGTGAGGAAAAAGAAGGGGATACAATAGAAAAGTCAGGACAAACAGAAAGCAAGGGTAATGTCTGAAAATATTACTAAGACAGTCTGATTAATAGAAAAAATAGAGAAAATACAAAGGTCTAATAGCAATATCCGGAAGGGAAAATATTTATAACAGAAAATATACATTTAATATATTTTATATAAATAAGAAACAAGGGATGTCCCAATACAAACATGAAGGAAAAACCGAAAGTATTCTAACATCTTCAAATTTCCTATAATTGATATAGAAAGTCTTGCATAACCAGATTACCATCAATAAATGGCTATTAAAATAAAGCAGGACAAGGGAATACTCGTCAATGAAATGAATGAGGAGAAATAAAATGGTCAAAGACAATATGAAAATATTCACTTTCTCTAGTAAGAAGAAGTCTGATGAAGAAAAGACAATATTTCATGTATCAAAACTAACAAGACTGTTTTTAAGAATGCTTTGAAAGTAATTTTTGACACTCGTGCTGGAAATCCAGAATTCTCATACTTTACTAAAAGTAGTGCAAATATGGGCAATTTTGGAAAGTAAATAAGCAGTGTATCTCAAGATCCACAAAAATTTTAAATAATTTTTGATCTAATAGTTTTTCTTCTATAGATTAGGATCAAGAATTGTACACAAGAATTAATTACAGTCTTATTTATAATAGTGTGAAATTGGAATCAAACTCATTGAAAATAAAATAAGGAAATAAATGATGTTATACTACAAAATAATCAATATGACATTTTAAAAACAAACCTAGAAGTAAAAAATGTTCGCCAAGTGAGAAAAACAGAATGTAAAATCAAATATAGAATATACTTTCGATTTTGTAAAAATATGTATGCGCGAAAGGAAAATGTTACTGAGAGGAAATAAAAGTTCTGTCAGTGAATATTTATGGATAGTGGGATTATGGAAGAGTTCAATTTTAACTGTGATTATTTTTGTACTACTTTTTCTATACTGAGGATTTATTACTTACATAATTAAGGAACAATGGTTAAGTGTTAATAAAATAATTAAAATTCAAATATCACAAGTTGGCTATTGCACTTGAAAAAGCAAAACCCCAGTGAAAAGTAAATAAACCACTAACGCCAACCTTCGGAACTACTGCCCATAACGATGGCAGGCAGAAATGAAGCGCCAGAGGGGCCGGCCGCTGGCTGGGCCCAGCAGTTCATGCATCTCTGCAGTGAAGCCAGCGATTCTCTTAGCACACAGCTGCTCATTTGTCTGGCCCGGACAATGTCGCCGTCGGCTTGGACAAGAGGTTTCTTACACAGTGTACTAGGCTGAACTGTCTCGATGTCTCAATGCCTCATGACTGTTTGAGTCCCTGGAACCAAAGAATACTACGAAAACTTCAAGTGTCTCCATGTTCATAGATAGCTTTGCAAGAAAATATTCCACCGAGATGTTAGGGCTTAAGATGTATTCCCAATGTGAACTAAAATCAGCATGTTCAAAAAATGGTTTAAGAGAGAAACTTTTGGGCCAATCTGAGATTCAGACCCCAGCTCTTGCTCTACTGGTGAATGAATCTGTGGTCTTGACAAAGGTCTGAAGCTCACAGAGCCTCAGTCTGTTCGGTTCACCTTGTTCTGATAAAACAGAACAAATGAAATTGCTGTGCCTTTTTTCTAAGATTAAAGTAAAGCTCGGGGCGCCTGAGTGGCTCAGTTGGTTAAGCATCCAACTTCGGCTCAGGTCACACCTGCAGTTTGTGGGTTCTAGCCCCACATCGGGCTCTGTGCTGCCAGCTCAGAGCCTGGAGCCTTCTTCCGATTCTGTGTTTCCTTCTCCCTCTGCTCCTCCCTCACTCATGCTCTGTCTTTCAAAAACTAAATAAATGTTAAAAAAAAAAATAAAGGAAAGCTCAAATAAGGAGACGGTGTATGTAAATGAATGCTGAAAAACAGTATCTTAAACTCGATTTAAACATGTCAATTATTCCCATGACCTAGAAAGATCAAGTTCAAGCTCCTTACCTTGGCACATGAATCCTCATTTCTACTGCCTGGAAAGATCTGTCTAGTGCATGTTTGATGAAACCTAAGTGGTAATGTTACAGAATATACCTCACTGGTCATCTACATTATCAACGATTGAAATCTAGATAAATTAACTACAGTGGGTTAAAAGGTAACAGAGCAGCCCAGTGTATGTACATTACAAATAATGGTTTTTATTCCCTAAAATAGAAATGATGACCAGAAACATTCATCTTAAATAATTGGCAAAATTTCAAACCTGAATATATGTGAAGTTAATATGAGTCTAAAAATTGGGAGAAAAGAGCCCACATTTTATACTTCCATTAGATTGATACTTTCATTAATTCCTTGTTCAAAAAAAAGGTGGGGGGAGTCAGGGTGCCTGGGTGGCGCAGTCGGTCAAGTGTCTAACTTCAGCTCAGTGGTGATCTTGCCATCTGTGAGTTCGAGCCTCACACTGGGTTCTGTGCTGACAGCTGGGAGCCTGGGGCCTGCTTAGGATTCTGTGTCTCCCTCGCTCTCTGTGCCTCCCCGACTCATGCTCTGTCTCTCCGTCAAAAATGAATAATGTTAAATAAATTTGTTTAAAAAAAGGAGGAGGCGGCGCATGCCATCAGAGAAAGGACAGTACAGAAGAGCTATGCAAGAAGAATAACTCAGACATACTGCCCATCTAGATCTATTATTAAGAATTTACTCTTTTGCATGTTTATCACAATTAGATCACAATGGATACACCTCTGTGTAACATATAATAGATTAACAAATCCTTTACTGTTGACCAGGAAGTGGTTTTGTTTTTTAGTATTATAAGTAGCAGCATAAGAAAGATTGGCTAAAAATACTAGAAATAAAAATAGAAACAGTAATATTCCAGCAAAAATTGTCAGTGATACTTAAGGACTCATGCAAGTTTATACTCCCAGGCAGAAAGCAAAACACACAAAACAAAACAAAAAACATGAATAAGAAATGTACATTTTTAACATCATGATCATTTCAGCCACAGGATTATATATTCACTTGCTTGCGGTCCGGCTGGATGCTGTGCTTTAGTGTGACACCAGAGCTAACAGACCAGCCAGTGGTAGTCACTTAAGGGGCGAGAGATGCTTTTGCCTCCATTTCTCAGGGTTTCTATCAGTTAATGAAGAAAAGCACGTATTTTGTTGTTTGAGAGACTAAGACAGAATGCTATTATGTATCTCAGTGAACAACTACAACAGCGTCACAGTTCCAGAGTTCTTACAGTGCCACTTGACAAGAGAAAATCATTTTCTTGTTCTGAAATATTTGGACATATAATTGACAAACAACACTAGATTAGTTTCAAGTGTAAAATATAATGAGCCAACACAATGATTCGATATTTGTATGTTTTACAAAATGATCACCACAGTGAGGCTAATCAACATCTGTCACCATAGGTGGTTATACCATTTTTTCTTGTGATGAGAACTTTTAAGATTTATTCTCTTAGCAACCTTCAAACATAGAATGGAGTATTATTATTTTTTTAATGTTTATTTATTTTGAGGGTGGGTAGGGGGAGAAAGAAAGAGAGAAAGAGAGAGAGAGAGAGAGAGAGAGAGAGAGAGAGAGAGAGAGAGGGAGGGAGGGAGGGAGGGAGGGAGGAGAGACAATCCCAAACCGGGATTCTGCCAGCACAGAGCCCAATGTGGGACTCAGTCTCATGAACCATGAGATCATGACAAGAGACTTATCAAGAGCTTAATCGACTCTGAGCCACCCAGGCGCCTTCAATATACAACACAGTGTTGTTAACTACAGTCACCACGCTGTGCGTCACATTCACATGACTTGTTTATTTTATAGCTAGAAGTTTGTACCTTTGATCCTCTTCAACCATTTTGTACAGATCTCCACTCTTGGCTCTGGCAATCACCAGTCTGTTCTCTGTGTCTATGAGCTTGCCTTTTCTTTCTTCCTTCCTTCCTTCTTTCCCTCCTTTCTTCCTTTCTTTGTTTTCTTCCTTCCTTCCTTTCTTTCTTTTCTTCCTTTCTTCCTTCCTTCCTTCCTTCCTTCCTTCCTTCCTTCCTTCCCTCCCTCCCCTCCTCTCCCCTCCCCTTCCTTTTCTTTTTTAGGTTCCACATACACATGAGATCATACGGTATTTGCCTTTCTCAGTCTGACTTATTTTACTTACCAGAGTGCCCTCAAAATCCATCCATGTTTTTGCAGATAGCAAAATTTCATTCTTTTTTTTTAGTTTTTTAAAAATATTTTTTAATGTTTTTATTTATTTTTGAGGGAGACAGAGTGTGGCTGGAAAAGGGGAAGAGAGAAAGGGAGACACAGAATCTGAAGCAGGCTCCAGGCTCTTAGCTGTCAGCACGGAGCCTAACTCAGAGCTCGAACTCATGAACCACAAGAGCATGACCTAAGCCAAAGTCAGACACTTCACTGATTGAGCCACCCAGGTGCCCAAGATTTCATTCTTTTTTATGGCTGAAGAGTATTCCATTATATATATTCGTATACATATGTATATGAGTATTCATTATATATATAATATATGTAATTCCATATATACATTCTCACACGTTCTTTATCTACTTGTCTATCAATGCACACTTACGTTGTAAATAATGTGGTAATAAATATGGAAGTGCAGATACATTTTTGAATTAGCTTTCATTTTCTTTGGGTAAATACCCAGAAGTAGGATTACTGGATCACATGGTAGTTCAATTTTTAATTTTTTAAAGGAAATTCCATACAGTTCTCCACAGAGGCTATATCAGTTTACATTCCTACCAACAGTGCATCAGCATTCCTTTCAATACTTAACCTTGCCAACACTCATTATTTCTTCTCTTTTTGATAACTGAGCATTGTTTTACATACCTGCTGGCTACCTGTGTGTCTTCTCTAGAAACATCTATTCAGATCCTCTGCCTATTTTTTAATCTGTTTATTTTTTTCTGTTAAGTTGTATGAGTTCCTTATAAATATTGAATATTAACCTCTTATCAGATATATGATTTGCAGTCAGCCTTTAGATGCTTAAATTAGAAGCCTGGCCCTCAGGCTGCAGCCATGAGGATAAACTTTCACAGAAAGATTGAGCTCCTGAGCTGATTGCCTCCTGCTGTGGCCTGGGGGTGGCAGACACTTAAGAAGTCTTTCCCCTTTGGTTACAATCCAGTGGGACCTGTGAACATACATCCATTGGTCATCAGAGCCAAGGAATGAAGAGGTGTCCCTTGGCAGCAGCTGCAAAAATCAGGGCACCAGACAAGGGAATAAGCTCCATTCTAGAAGATACCAGCAGGCTGGAGCCAGGAAGAGGGAGAGCGCAAAGACTGTGTCTACCAGCCCGCATTACTTGCGAACACCTCTGTAGCCTGCGGTAAATACGTAAAACCCCGCTGGTCTTCAAAGCTCATCTCCCAGGTAAAGGTCTTAGAAGTTGGCATGCCCGATGCGACATAAGACCCTTCACCCCTCAGGGAGGAGCGCTGGGTTTTGAGTTCCCTCCTGAGTGTGAGCTGCTGTGTCGGGGGGCGGTTTATTGTGAGACCGTGTCTCACCTTCTCCTACCTGCCGCCATGTGGTTTCCCCCTCATTTACTTAATGTGAAGGGGCTGCTCCCCCAGTTTTTAGGGTTTTTGTTTTTTTAAAGAGGAAAGTGTTCCATATATAGACGTGAATTCAGTGTGCCTGTGGGAGGAGGTAGGAAGTTCAGGATCTTTCCACATTTCCATCTTGAACTAGAACTGAAAAACCGCTTTTTTAATCTTTCTATTTAGACTTTACAAACATGGCACTGGAAAGACTTTCAACATGAGAACATTACACTCACAGTAACCTTAAAAAGAGAGTCCAGAAGGGTGATCACTTCCCATCCCTTCAACTGCTCTCGCCCTGGTCGTGCTGCCATCATGAGTTACTGCTACTGGGTTCCTCCAGTAGCCTGCTGACAAGCCCTGGCCTCCTATCCTGCCCCAGGAGCAGGAAGTCTAGCTTGGTTTCTGCTACCCCGGTCAGGGGGTTGGGTTTCCGCCTGGTTGCCAATTCAAAATCCTGCATTTCTTTGCCTGAGGGCTTTCTCTGGCCTCCTAGGAAGTAGCCCTCAACCAGTAACTGAAAGGAGTTGGGGAATAAATACTTAGCTCCACTGTGTCTAGCGTCCATTGTCTGATGTGTGATTCCCAAGGATATTAAGTTCTGGTTGTTCATAGTGGTAGTGGCTGCCTTCCTTTTCACGGTTTATTCTCTACCAACGTATTCTTCAGTTCCAGGTGAACAAATTCTTCTTGGTGTCTGTTTGTCAGGAAACTATATGAAGACATCTCTCTTCAAACTATTCTCAACCCAAAGGGGAGAGTGGTCCTTTTAAAAACCATCAAATTATGTCCGTCTTCTTGCACAGCCCTGCCATTGCAATGGGCTCTTCTCTTCACTCAGAACTGAATGTCAAAGTCTCTACAAAGATCTGCAAGGCCCTATTATCTGCCTGGCCCCCTTGCTTGCTGTTCCATGAGCCTGACAGGCATGCACCACCTTAGGGTTCTTCCTAAGCTTGGAACACTTTTTTCCCTGGGAAACTGCTGCCTACTTAACTCCTTCACCTCTTTCAAGCTGGCTAAGACCTCACTTCCTAAATGAAGTCCCCCTGACTGGCTCCCTATTCACTACGACACACTCTCCTCCACCTCACAAAGCATTCTCAAAACCCTTATCTTGCTTTATTTTTCCTTTTTCCATTGCACTTACCACTTCTTAACATATTAAATAATTTCTATCCCCTGCTATAATATACACATGAGGACAGAGTTCTTTGTTGTTTCTCTGATGTTTCTCAGGCACTTAGAACAGTGCCTGACACATAGGAAGTGTTCCACATAACTCTGTTGAACAATTACCGTAAGTTTTCATATTATTGTTGGGTGGAGGAAAAATGACACATGTCCACTGAAGGTCATACTATTACTGCAAAAATAATCCTCATTTTAAGAGAAGGTTAAAACCAACTAACACATTGTGTTTGCATAAAAATTAACATTCTACATGTATTAAATTTTAATGATAGATTTTAATTTGTCACTATAATATGGTAAAATATAATGATTCATACTTGCTAATAGATAATTTAGAGTGTGATTATTCATGCTACATATATATTTTTTCAGGTTTGACACCCAGGCTTTATACAAAAGTCTTATAAAGATTCAACGCTCCTCCTCATTAAAATATAATTAATATAGATATAAACATTTTTAGGAACACATCTACTTCATAGAATAGGTCATTTGGTATATAGTAGTACATCAAAAGTAATTCTTTTCTTATTTACCTTACATTTTCCCCTGACTACAGATGTGGAACTCAGTGGCACATGAGTCAAATTTAATTTAAAAGAAATCCATTTCTTAACTTACTACATTATGAACACTCAAAAAATATTTACAGAACAGTAATAGCCAGTCAACCTATGGTTTTGTGTTGAATTTAAACACCAAATTTTAAGAAAGCACAGCCGAGGAATTTTAAAATTACTTTGATTTTTAGGTTTAAATAAAATCCTTAATGTAATTTCAGGGCCTAAGCTTTGGAATTCACTGTGTAAGCAAATCAGTAAACCACACTGTACTGTTATGTACATAAAAAAAGAGATTTGAGCAGTTTTCAGTGTATTATAAGATGGAAAACAAATCTCACATATATATGCATATTTATGGGTATACATTTAAGATAGATAACTTCCAGTTAATAGTATTACAAAATGCTTAGCAAAGAAGAAAATAAAATAAAATGTTAAACATTCTACTTCTACGTTATTATTTTTTAAAGTATTACAAAGGGAGATATTAATGGCTGCTCAGATTTACTTCTGATGTTTAATTTTTTACAGGAAGAAATCTACAAACAATTTAAGTTCTAAAACAATCTCCTGAAAACCAATGTTTTCAGCTTAAAAATTTTTTAAATCTATGTTGCTGATTTATTTGAGATGGTTAGACAGAGATCACTATAGGTAATTTCAACTATCAGGAATCATAATTATTTACCAAAAGGAAAGAAATACGATTTTGAATTTAGTATTTGAGGTATGGTGCATGAAGATACTCAATTTACAAAACTACCACCTTAATAAAGTAAATGTTACAATATTACATATTCCTCCAAATTGATCTACATATTCAACACAAGTCCTATCAAAAGATTAGTGGGCTACTGGGACCTCATCAAGATAAAAAGCTTCTGCAAGGCAAAGGAAACAATCAAAAAAACTAATAGGCAACCAACAGAATGGGAAAAGATAGTGGCAAATGGCATATCAGATAAAGGGCTAGTATCCAAAATCTATAAGGAACTCACTAAACTACATACCCGAAAAATGAATAATCCAGTGAAGAAATGGGCAGAAGATCTGAACAGACACTTCTCCAAAGAGGACATCCAAATGGCCAAAGGCACATGAAACGATGCTCAGCGTCACTCATCATCAGGGAAATAGAAATCAAAACCACACTGAGATACCACCTCACACCAGTCAGAGTGGCTAAAATGAACAAGGCGAGGATGTGGAGAGATGGGCACCCTCCTACACTGTTGGTGGGAATGTAAACTGATGCAGCCACTCTGGAAAACAGCGTGGAGGTTCCTCAAAAAACTATCAATAGAACTCCCCTATGGCCCAGCAATAGCACTGCTAGGGATTTACCCAAGGGATACAGAAATGTGGATACATAGGGGCACATGTACCCCAATGTTCATAGCAGCAATCTCAACAATAGCCAAATCATGGAAAGAGCCTAAATGTCCATCACCTGATGAATGGATCAAGAAGATGTGGTATATATACACAATGGAGTACTACATGGCAATGAGAAAGAATGAAATATGGCCATTTGTAGCAAAATGGATGGACCTCGAGGGTGTCATGCTGAGTGAAATAAGTCAGGCAGAGAAGGACAGATACCATATGTTTGCACTCATAGGTCTAACAGGAGAAACTTAACAGAGGATCATAGGGAGGGGAAGGGGGAAAGAAAGCTGGGGAGAGAGAGGGACGCAAATCATGAAAGACTACTGAATACTGAAATCAAACTGAGGGCTCAAGGGGGAGGGAGAGGGGGAAAAGGGGTGATGGTCATGGAGGGGGGCACTTGTGGGGAGAAGCACTGGCTGTTATATGTTATATGGAAACCAATTGGACAATAAACTATTATAAAAAAATATCAGTGGGCTTCAATGCAGCAATTGACAAAGTAATCCTTAAACTAATGTGGAAATTCAGGGGACCCAGAAGAACCAAAACAATCTTCAAAAAGAACAAAGTTGGAAGACTCGCATTTTCCAATTCCAAAATTACTACAAAGCTCAGGAATCAACACAGGGTGGTACTGTCATGCAACAGACTTATCAAACATTGGAACAGGATGGAGTGTCCAGGAATAAATCCCCATATCTATGTTCAGCGGATATCCCACGAAAGTCCCAAGATCATTCAATGGGGGCAAGAAATTCTTTTCGGCAAATAATAAAAAATTACCATATGATGCAACAATTCCATGCTTAAGTACATACCCAAAAGAAATGAAACTTGCATGTAAACATTCATAATAGCAGTTTTCTGAATATCTAAAAAGTGGAAACAACCCGATTATCTATCAGTTGATATATGTATAAACAAAATGTGTTCTATCCCTACAATAGAGTAGTATTTCACAATATCAAGGAAAGGAGTACTGATCACAGGTCACAACATGAACGAAACTTGAAAATATTATGCTACGGGAAAGAAGCCTGTCCAGAAAAACACAAATTGTGTGATTCCATTTGTATGAAACAAAATGAAAATATAGATTAGGAAAAATCAATAGAGACAAAAAAGTAGATTAGTGCCTGGGGGTGTGGGAGAGTGCTGGGGGGACAGGGGAAGTGACTGCTGACCTGTACAGGATTTGTCTTGGGGACGATGATAAATTTGGGGGGTGGTTACACAACTCTGTCTAGACTAAAACCCGCCAAACTGTACAGTGTAATGAGTTAATTGAACATTTTCTTAAAGCTGTTTCCAAAACAACAACAACAACATTATCCTTTAATAAGTAGAACCTAACTCCCAGATAAAAAGGGCCTGCTAAGTGAGAATTAGCAGGTAAATATTTTTCTTCATGGACATTCCATTAAAAACAAGTGGAACAAAAGAAATAGAGGCATGCCAATTGTTTACATAACTAGGCAATAAAATGAGAAGTAACAAGACCCCCAACATTAGTAGAATGCTTTGAAGGATACAAAACACTTGCACACACGGTCCTGCTGTCAACAAATCATAAATCAGAATAGGTCGCTTGTCGCTGGTTCACAGCCAGTGATAACATACAAGGAATAGGAAAGCTGCGGACTGTTAGAACATACTTAGTAATTCAGATCTTGAAGAAACACTCAGTGATGCCTCTTGTAGGAAGTGAACAGTGGCCTGCATGGGAAGAGGCCACAATATCCACACTGTCTGGATAGGTGATGCCTATCCCACCTGCGGGGGGAGCAGGAAAGCAGCAGAAACCAGACCTGCGCCAGCTCAAGGCTGCAAACTAATGATAGTGTAGCTTTAGAGGTCATCCCAGAGCCATCCACGCCGGAGCCGGAACAACCCCACTTCAACTGCACATCTGCAATGAGAGCAGAAGGAGGCTACCATCCGAGGGGAAGAATGCTTGGAAAGGAGGTATTTGAAAGTGCTCTCTAGTAAAAGGGACATTCGTGGCAAAAGAGCAGGAGTGATTGAACCCAGATTATACACTACAGGCAGCACCCTCTAACCCAACCACTACACTGCTTGGAAGAGCACAATGGAGAGTCAAGAATTTTATCCCTCTTCCTAAGTGGATCTTAATACCTAAAATAAAACATGTGTATATAGAAAAAAAAAAAAAAGGAAACCTCTGGAGACTGTAAGCACCATGAAAGGAGGAACAGCATTTAAATAATTTATAATGAATGATTTCAGAAAGATAAGGGATGGTATTCACAATATAAAGCATCCACAAGCAGTTGTGAAGAAAAAGACAATTGCAGCTACTGACAAAAAAATATGTCACTGTTGCTAAGCAGTCGATGAATGGGTGAAACAGCAGAAAGGATACATCTAAAGAAAAATTAGTATTGTGGAAGGCTCCCAGAGAGGCATCAACAGGAAATAAAAGAATAGAAATAATGAGAGAAAAGTTCAGAAATATAGATGATAGAAGAAGTATTAAGAGGATCTAAAAGGAATTCCTAGATAGATTATGGTAAGAAGTATTTAAAGAAAAAGTAACCAAAGATTAGTCTGAATTATACAAAGTTATAGGCTTGCAGATTTGAAGTGGTCATAGACTGCCAAACAGGAGATTATGTACACATATTGGAGAGAAATTTAAGAACATTGAGAAACAAGAGAAAATTCTGAAAGATTGCAGAAAAGGATGTGGAGACCATTTACAAAGGACAAAGAATCAAACTGACATCAGACTTGAGACAATGGAGTCATGCCTCTGAAGTTTTGAAGAAGAGAACTTTGAAACTGAATTTTATATTTAAACTGTTATTTACACGTGGGGACAAAATAAACATATTGGTGGGCATCTGAGGTCTCAAATATTGTGCCACATAAAATTTCTCTTTGAAGACTTTCTTGGAAGATTTACTATAGTGAAAAATAAAGAAGTGCATGAGTAAGCAACAAGATATAAAAAGTAAAGAAGAGTGAAGGCTGTTCAGTGTTACTTAAATATGCCAACTAAAAAAAGTACACCCATAGTATCTGGATTAAAATTTCCAAGCAGTATTAACATAAGGTAGGAGGAATCGAGGGGGTTGAGAGCATGTAAAGTATTAATTTTGTTTGAGACAGGCAGGGCAGGAATGCGTATTAATGCGCTTTTAGAGTGATAGGGAAAATAACCATCACTATGAATCTTGATAAGTAATACGTCACCATCAGAAACACAGAAATAGAATATGTAACAGTCTGTTTAGTAGAAGGAGATCAATTTGGAAAAAAAGGTTAGTAACAACAAGTACAATGTGTACGCGCGCGCGCGCGCGCACACACACACACACACACACACACACATGATAGAGTAGCTAAAATAAACTTTGGGAGAACAGTAATTATTTTCAGTGTAAATAGATTCAGGCAATTAATCAAAAGACAGACTCACAGAGTAACTGGGAAAATAAAAAGTGAATAGTCGTTTCTACCAGGGATAGGTAATAAAACAAAAGGAAACAGACAGATTGGTAATAAAGGAATAAAAGAAGGACTAGTAGATAAACAGGAACTAAAAGAAAGGAGAGATAGAAATTTGAAATAAAACTTAATGCTAAAAATGATAATGATAAAGAAGGAAATAAAATCTGGAGAAAATGAAACAAAGAAATGGAATGATTGTGAGCACACCTAACGATACAGGTTGGGCGCTAGTGCCGCAATTGTATGTTAATTACATTTGTTCCTTAAGTTTGTGAGTTTACTAGTTCTTTGATTGGTCCTTTCCCTCGATGGACAATGTATGCATTACTTACATTCATTAGTCTCCTGTGACCTGTGTTTTAATAGTGTTTGAGGATGTTTTTAACAGATGAGGAGAAAAAGAAGGTGGATTCAAATAGTCCAGGTTTCCTGGATGTGAGGCAAAGGGCCAGCATGAAATTAGAGCACTTACTATAACTTTCATTTAATCATTCTGTCTTCTAATTTCTCCCCAAGTAATAATGGAAGAGACACGTATAAATTTCCTGGTGTTCTAGGCTCCCATGGCAACTTGTGATCTAGAATAGTAAAAAAAACCAAACCCCCCCCCAAAAAAACAAGTACACAACAGCTAAAAAATATTTCACAGAGAAATGTCCTCGAAAAACTGGCTCTCTGTATAGCATCCACAAGGCCTGATTCAGTTGTCTAATTTTTTTTTCCAAAATAACCAAAATGCTATAGACAGAATCAATTATATTTGTACCTAGGTTTTTGGAGGAGTCTATTTTTGTATTCCTTGCTTTCCTTGAAGAAAAGCAAGATCTGAAAATAGCAACATGAAATTAGTCACATAAGGGCACTTTTCAAAAAAGGAAATACAATTTTCAACCTTACGGCGCTTCTTAATGTCCCTATGTAAACATCTTATCATACATGAAGTATTAAAAAAATAATAAGCATACAACTCAATTACTATGCCTCAAAATGCTTTGATTAGTTGTTAATCGTAAATCATAACCAGTGGACTTTTCCTCTTGATGGACTATTATTTTCAGAAACCATTCCGCACATTATTTCAGGAATCCAGTACCATATTTATTTGCACATAATGATTTCTCCTTCACCACACTCCATTTCTGCATTTGCAATAAAAGAATATACTGATACAGCCATTGCCACAAATAAAAATATTCACGATACCCTACAATTCCCAACGTTCAAAAATGAAACTATGTGATTAAAATGCAACTCATCTCCACTCACCTTTTATAGTCAACTTCATTAATAAAGATAAATGTGAATTGTTAACGAAAAGGTGTTGGGCACTCCAAGGACTAAATACGGGTACTTTGTTTCTTCCATCATACGTGTATCTTAAATTCCTTCAGCTCCGATCTGTCAGAGGAAGGCTGCCAGGTGAGCAGTCTGTCACTCTTGCCTAGGCTAATGGATTCTCCAGTGGCTTCTGTTAGAGCTCATGTCATACCATTAAAACTATGTGCCTTGGAAGTGGCATAACATATGTAGCCGAATCTTGTCAACTCTACATAATCAGACCGTATTTGGCTGCAGGAGCAGATGCAGATTAGAGAAGCGATATGAATATGCAAATCAGAGCGGTCCTCTCCGCACCGCTGGTCCTACCTCCACTGGCCCGCGCAGATACTCCGTTTGTTCGGCTCCCACTTCCAGGGCTACATCAACAGAAGCAAAGGGACGGCTGGCCATCTGCTGTCGTTCTCGAAGCAGTTGCTGGAGGGGGGTAAAAATGATTTGTTTAAAATAGGTTTAAAAGTACATGAAATTCAACAATATCTGGTTCCATTTTGAACAAATGACACCCAAAATTTAGGAATCATCTGATACACGTATCTACAGCTAGATCACTAAAATGAAGATTTGTTTTCTCTCCATGGCCTGGGTTATAAATCCACAGAGGCTTTAAACGTATGGTACGGTACCTGCAAAGAATTCTGCCCTGCCCTCTATCCCACAGACCTAATGAAACGTACTCAAAACCATTTTAAAAACTTCAGCTGAGAGGTTCTACTTTAGTAAAAAGTGCTGCTGTGATGATGGCTATGCCAGGCAGCTTGTGTCTTAGCTAAAAGTAAATAACAGTAAAAAGGTTTAAGATAATAAAAAGTTTCAAAATGCATTACTAGAGATTAAAGAAACATATTCCCACAAAGACTAAGTCTTAGAAGTCATCAAGATACCCTGTCAACTGCTAGCGAACCAGCAGGAATTGTCAGGGACAGGGTTTATTGCTTGATTCAAACCCTCTGTCTTCATTATTTAAAATGAGGAATCGGGGGGCGCCTGGGTGGCTCAGTCGGTTAAGCCTCCGACTTCGGCTCAGGTCATGATCTCACGTTAGTGGGTTCGAGCCCTGCGTCGGGCTCTGTGCTGACAGCTCAGAGCCTGGAGCCTGCTTCTAGTCTGTGTCTCCCTCTCTCTCTCTGCCCCTCCCTGCTCATGCTCTGTCTCTCTGTCTCAAAAATAAATAAAAACATTTTAAAAAACTTTAAAAAAATTTTTAAAAAATGAGGAATGCTTAGTAGGTTGCAAAAGTTTTGTGCCAAGCCTTCTAAAACACACCCAGATATTTGTTTCTTTTTCCTCGTGCCTACTCTGGGCTCTCCCCAAGCTAAACCCAATAAACTAGTATGTGCCAGCCATCTACCAAGCTAATTTATATTTCTGCCTTTCCTTGTAATTATAATATTCATTAAGTCATGATAAGAAAAAAATTGATGACCAGCAGTAGATATTGCAAATCTTGCCCTTCTCATTCTACACAGCTAATAAAATTATTATTAAATATTAAAAGTGGATGAGCTATGCAATTAAATAGTCTTTCAAATGAAAAGAAAATCCTATCATTGAAAAAGGCAAAATCCTTGAACACAATGAATAGGTTCATTATTCACTGAGATTTTTAAAGATTCACTGGCATTAACTTAAAACATTAACAAATGGTATTTGAATGTAAATGTATGTTGCACTGTGATGCATCATTCATAAAATTCTCTCTTAGATGATGAAGGAACAAAAGCCAATACCTGACAGCAGTTTATTATTTAACATTTTTAACACTTACAGCAGTGATGGTGTTCATGAAATGAGCATCTAAAATATAACTTAAAGGCGGTGCCTTGGTGGCTCAGTAAATTACACATCTGACTTTGGCACATGTCACGATTTTATAGTTTGTGAGTTCAAGCCCTACATCAGGCTCTGTGCTGACAGCTTTGAATTCTGTCTCCCTCTCTGCGCCTCCTCTGCTGATGCACTCTCCCCCCGCCCCCATTCTCTCTCTTTCTCAAAAATAAATAAATTTAACATTTTAAATAAATAAAATAAAATATAATTTAAGGCCTTGCTTTGTTCTAATTAAAAAGAGAACAATCACATGCCAATACTGATGGAATAGGAATAATACAATTATTAATGAGTAATAATTTAAGTTCTTAGAATATATATATTTAAAAGTAATAAAGACATACTAAAACATACTCCAAGTAAAAAGTAAATGATCTAAGCTACCGAATTATTCATTTAATATAACCTCAAAATTGTACTATGAAATATGCAGCCGCTGGAAAATGGAGTCATATTTGTGTCTCTCTTAAGATTGGCCAACAGATCTGAACATTTTGTCTAGACAAAATGCAAACATAGTATTACTTCAAATGCCAAGGGCCTCTAAGGGTAGAAGACACTATGCTCTCTGTCTCTCCGATAAAAATACACACACAGATGCACACAGAGATACAGACACACACATATGCAAATATACACACTCCTTTTCTGATGGTAATGGAGAAATAACCTTGAAAAAACTGAAAATGCTAATTTGGGTTTGAACACAATTTTCTTTCCTTTTTTTATTCTTATTTATTTATTTTTAAGAGCAAGAAAGAGAGCATGCACAAGTTGGGGAGGGACAGAGAGAGACAGAGAATCCCACTGCCAGCACAGAGCCCAAACTGGGGCTTAAACTTACAAACTGTGAGATCATGACCTGAACCAAAATCAAGAGTCAGACGCTTAACTGACTGAGCCACCCAGGTGTCCCTGAACACAATTTCCTAACATTTGTATTAAAAAGTTTCTTCGTTTGTCCCAGTTCTCCTCAGGATACAAACCGTGTGTCATATAATTGAGAGATTTTTAACAAAATGAACAGCTTCTGTCTCTTTAACCTACCTTCTCCCTACTTCTAAAAGTAAAAGGTCTACACAATATAATTAATAAATATTCAATACCACAAATTGTAATTTAAATCTATAAATATTCCAAATTCACTATCTTTGACCAAGAATAGACTTCTCTGGACTATAATGTATTATTGTGACCCCTCCTCAACAGTCATTATAAAGAAAAAATCAGTGATTAATACTTTTGTTCATTTAAAAAATAGTAGAATACAAAGGTTATTTTTACAGATTCCAATGTGCCTTCTGAGCTTTGAATTTCCATCACTTTTTAAAAGTTGAATGTCTACAGTACTCTTTGCAAAGCCGAAGAAAAACATTGTTCTTGTTCAAGACCATAACACTATAGTTTGTAAAAGAAGACATGGTAATAAAAAAAAATAATTAGGGCACAAAATGGTGTCCAGTAAAGGATACACATAAGGCATTAGCTAAATGAATTCTCTCTGGGCCACTTAATAGAAGACTAGTTCCAGGACTGGCTGACATATTCAGTTTCTGACTTCAGAAAACAAATGCAAATATTCTGATTGATATTCAGGAAAGGGAAATCATTGCTCATGAAACATTCTTGCTTTGATGTGATGACCTTACAATAATAAAGCGGAATAAAGTGAGATTCTCTTTGCTACTAAGTTCTGGCTCTCAGCCAAATCCTTATCAACTGTCCTCCCGTTTGTCAGTTAACATCTGTATGCATTCCTTCCTGAATTTAGTCCCTTCTGTGGCAGAGCAAAGACGATATAAATGACATGCCTACATCTTAAACTTTGTCAAGATTTAGCATGGATGCTGACAGGAAATACAGAAGGGCTCTGGAGTTAGAAGGACCTGTGTCTGAATACCAGTTTTTCCACTTATTAGCTGTTGAAGCTTAACCAAATTATTTAGACCTCTCAAATTTGCTCATTCGTATAGCTGGGATATTCACAGTGTTGAAATCTACATCTTTACCTCAGAGACGCGTTCTGAATCCCAGCTTCTCCATCCACAAACTCTTGGACCATAATCAGATTACTTGGACATTTTTAACACTTATTATTTCTCTCCATAAAATGGGACCTACAATCATATCCTAAGGGATAACACACCGAGGAGCTAATGCACTCGCGCATCTCAGCACAGAGGCTGGCACACCAAGAGCGCTCAGTAAGTGTTCTGTGCTCCAAATTTTATGTGAAATTTCAATCAATAATTTTATCCTTGAAGATGGCACACTAATGACTACAGGCCCGTGTTCTTCAGCGCTCACAGTCTGCTCCACTCTCCCTTTTCACACATGTTGCAAATTTATGAAACGGTTGGAAAATGTCATGATTGTGGCAGGATGAATTTAGATTTAGGATTACTTTCTGCTATTTGTGACAAAGAATGATAAACACTCAACCTAAAAGTTAGGGGGAAATATAGAGTGCTTTCTTAAGAACTTTTGAAAAACGATTAATTTATTTTGTGATTGTGATTTTTATATAAAATGAAGTTTAACATTTTGTACATCAATAAGAAGCCATAAAACAGATGATCTGTTTTTAGAACTAATCTGCTACTGCCAATTATTCAGCAGAAAGATAAAGCCAAAAGAACAAATTGACCATAATATATTAGATTATAATCATGCTGCCATAAACACTGTTGTGGAGAAAATTTAAAAATTAAAGAGATGCTCTTAGTGCCATGTTTGTTGTCTGTAATAACTGTTTTATTATTCAAAATGTCTTATAAAACAAACCATGCAACTAAAAATAATATGAAAATCCTGGTTAAAATACGGCAGTCATAACAGTCCCTGATTCAATCAAATGTATAGGTAATTTTTCCATTCGATACTACTATTTCAAATACTGTTATCATTTTTCGAAGTTCATTCTAACCACTTTTCCAACCATCCCAAAGGCATACAACTCTCTAATAGATTTTAAGATAATAATCCTTAAACACTACACAGACAAAAAAGTAACTAACTTTCCCCAGTTTTCTTCATGTCTCCTTCCTCCTACATCTAGGTTCTATCTAGTTCCCCTCCCCCAACTTCCAAAAGACCTGCTATGCCTCCCCAGGTTTGAAGCAATCATTCCACCTATAAATTACTTACTATGTTAGTATGGTACTATATCTTTAAGCTTTTCTGAAATCTTCTTTAAGGAAGAAAATCTATTTTTATTTGTTTTTTCATTCCGCACAGCATTTAGTTGGTAGTCAACAGTATTTGATGAATAAACATGAATGAGTGAATAAGTGACTTAGAGTATAAAATTATGTATCATCCTGGTAAGTGAAGGCAAGTTATGACCAAACTAATTTTAACTAATTTTAATTATGATTAAGCCTTTAATATGTCCCCTGATATTCTAGAATTTATGCCTTATCCTCAAATTCATGTCTTATCTTCCAAAGTAAGTAGATATTTATTTTTTTTGAATGGGGCAATTTTGTGTACCCAACAAATCAATACCAGGTTTCATAGTTTTACTTTATTGCAAATATAAAAAATGGCCATAAAGACATCATAATGCATTCTTATTTTTAATAGCAGTTCTATTCCTAAGATTTTGGAAAGGCATAAAAGGAGCAGTCAAAATGATTTAGTCATTACTCTTGAGCTTATGTACTAAAATAACAAAGTATTTGAATTAGAGATTAAGCAACATTTCATGAAAAAAGAGTATTTCTGTTATTAATACAAACACATTTAATATTGAGCAATGTAAGTGAACAATCAATTATGTTCTTTTGGTGTTAGGATGCTGCAAAGAAGCAAAGAGAAGAGGCAGTATCTTTTTTTATCCTTAAATTAGGAAAGCATGATATTCTATCATTTTATACAACTGAATCTGCAAGGCATACGCCTCAAACTTTTATGCAGAATCCTGGGTATCTTTCACTTCCAAGTCTCCAGTTGGAAGCTGGTATCAGCACTTCCTGGGAGTGAGTGGCCCGGCATAGCATCTTTGCTCAGGTCACTTCAGTTATTTTTTTCAAGGCCTCTACAATCTTGGACTTATTGGGACTATGTTACTCTTGAAATAGTTGTTTACTTAAAAATTAAAACAAAAATTTTTTAAATCTTTTTTAATGTTTATTCATTTTTGAGAGAGAAAGAGACAGAGCATGAGCAGGGGAGGGGCAGAGAGAGAGGTAGACACAGAATCCAAAGCAGGTTCCAAGCTCCGAGATATCAGCACAGAGCCCGATGTGGGGCTTGAACCCACAAACTATGAGCTCATGACCTGAGCCAAAGTCAGACACTTAACTGACTGAGCCATCCAGGCGCCCCAAAAATAAAAAAATTTCTAAGAGCTTTTCTACAGGTATTCACCTAGTTTATTCAAAATATTCACTTCTGGTGATTTTTGAAGTTTCATTGCCAATTGGTATTTTTGCAAATTTGTATTAACTTGCAAAATAAACTTCAGTGACTGTGCAGAAGGCATTTTGTCATTTGGAAGATTCCACTATAGCTGAAGTTTATTCAATTTTTATGCACTATTTTAAGGCAAATGTTCTCATTGTCAAATGCCCAGAGCAGATTTTCCAGGTAGATTGTTCAATGCACAGGATTGTTTGAGCCATAATGGGCTAAAAATGAAACCTGCCTTTACTATCATCAAGCCTGAGACCAGACAGAGGAAGAAGAAAGCAAAAATGGAGAATGTTCTAAGTCTTTCAAAACATAAAGTTTAATATTTCCTCTAAAACGCTAATAGGCTGTATATAAGCTTATAAACATATACACTTATATATGACTACCAACGCTTATGTTAAAATGTATATGTGAATATACATAAAACTGTACATATGATAACTCAAAGTAAATACGTTATAACTCACACTCAAAGCTACAACTCATATAAAAGGCAAAGATAAGGCTTAACCATGTTAGCAAATGTAGGTCTTTGTTGCCATTGGAGAACACTTAGAATATAATTGGTAAGACGGAGGCACAGTCTTCACAGATTTAGACCTGAAAAGGGCCTTACAGATCCTCTAGGTCAGAGATTCTTCAACCTGTAGACCACAGCCTCCTAAAGGATGCATAGATGAGTATTAAAAATCTATGTACTAGGGGCGCCTGGGTGGCTCAATTGGCTAAGTGTCTGATTTTGGCTCAGGCCATGATCTCGCTGTTCGTGGGTTTGGCCCTGCACTGGGTTCTGTGCTGACAGCTCAGAGCCTGGGGCCTTTTTCGGATTCTGTGTCTCCTCTCTCTCTGCCCCTCTCTTGTTCACACTCTATCTCTCTCTGTCTTAAAAATAAATAAACATTAAAAAAAAAACCTATGTACTAATAGATGGTACTTTTCTTCAAAAAAGGCTTTTGTAATTTCAGTTGATTCAATAATTTAACTTACTGTTGTCTTTGGAAGTTAATTGCCCCTCATCCAGAACCAGAATGGAACTCCACTAATTTTTTAAATTCGTTCAACAGACAAATCTCCCAACCTTTATTAATGCTTCAAAATAAAAGACAATAAATACTGAAGGCAAGACTACTTTAGGATTCTCTATATATCCTTATTTGTTAGATAACAACTTGAAATACATCCTAAAGGCAGAATGGGTTCACAAGATCAAACACTTATTTATAAAGTTTCCTTTAAATTTTTTTAAATGTTTTTATTTATTTTTTAAGAGACATGAACCATGAAATCATGACCTGAGCTGAAGTCGGACGCTTAGCCGACTGAGCCACCCAGGCGCCTCTATAAAGTTTCCTTTTATTTCTTCATCTAGCTTAGTGGTTTTCAAACTTTGGTGTTTACGAGGTTGCATGTGCAACATCACCTCTATACTCTGTACTGAATGATTCTGTCTCTACATCACCCTTACATACTGATTTAAACAGCTTCCTTGTAGAATAACTCTCATGTGACTCTAAAAATTGTCAATATGATCAAGAGCAGAGTGGACCAAGTATATGGCCCAATAGTATCAGCATCATTTGCATATAATAAGGTCTTAATAGCTCTCTACTGACAGGAATTAAAGAAAATCTATCTCACATTTACAAGTAGCAGCGTTTATGTATGGACTGTCTTTATTTAGGTTAATTTAGGTAATGTCAAAGAAAAGAAAGTATAATAGATGTTCCTTATTCTTATGTATTCATGGTTATAAAGTATAATAGATCTTCCTTATTCTTACGTATCCATGGTTATGCATTCTTAATTAAACATCATGGGAGCCAAACTGTACTTCTTACAGGGCACAGTTCTTCCCAATTGAAGTTGAAGCCAAGAAAATGGAAAGAGCACCTGACAACTGTCTATATATATCAGTCACTGTAAGTCTGCAGGGAAAGTAGGTTTAATCTAAAAGGGTTAGACCTTTACAAAAATTTATTTTTTTCTCAATACAAAAGCTATATATTTTTTAAAAAGTTTATTTATTTGGGGACGGGGGGAGGGGAGAGAACATGAGCATGGGAGGGACAGAGAGAGGAGAGACAGAATCCCAAGTAGGCTCCACTCTGTCAACACAGAGCCCTATGTGGGGCTCAAACTCAGAAACTATGAGTTCATGACCTGAGCTAAAACTAAGAGTTTGAGCCTCAAACAACTGAGACACCCAGGTGCGCCCGCAAAAGCTAGATCTTAAACATCCACAAGGTTGCTTATCCAATCAGCTAAGCTTTGTATCATTGGAAAGACCTTGGTAGAACCGTTCTGTTTGGAGAGATCAAGCTTGTCTGTGGTATAGAGAAAATAAAGAAAAGCCAAACAATATTTCTATCAAATTATCACATCCACACCAGAAACTGCTAATATTTCTAACATTTCTTTTAATATTTTGAAATAAGTTAGGATAGAATTAGTAGCTTCATTTCTCTTTTTAAATGAAATGCTAAATATACTCCAGCATAGCCAATTCCTGGTTTCCATCAACTGTGTGAGGCTGTTGACTGCATTAACCATGAATTCCATCTTGTGAACACTTTCTCAAAAGAAAATCATTTGTATCTTAATAATAGTAAATAGTTAATTTTCTATGCAAAACTTCAATAATGCAGGTGATATAGCTGCGTATATTTCTTTTTATCTTATAGTTGACCACATATTTCATTTAATTCATTAATGAAAAAAGAAGTATGACTGTATGTCGTCTCTTCATGCATCAGCAATAAGAAAATAATTCTCAGGAAAGTTTTCCTGCCTTGTCAAGAAATTTCATTAAGGAACAAAAGCAGATTCTAAAGTTCTGTTTTACTTGGCATTCCAAAAGATGAATCTTAAAGGATTTAAACTAAATTCTGGGCAGAAATTTTTCTTCCTCTCCTCCCCTCCTCTTTCTTTCTCTCTCTCTCCCTTCCTCCTTTCCTCCCTGCCTTTCACCTTTCTTTCTTTCTTTCTCTCTTTATTTGCAAAAGCCCATTCTTAGAACCATCTGATAGAGAGTTCTTTCATATCTTCATCTACTTGGTGAACAAGTTTGGCTACGATCATACAAAAAAATTGTACTGAGTTCCTACTGTGTGCCAAACACTTCTTAGGAATAGATATATAAGAGGTAACTCTTGGTTCCATTCAGCAAGGTGTTACATGCTATTAAAAAACATCAGGGACTTTTCTATATCATCTACCAGGAGACTGGAGGCAGACAAAGGGGGAATATTCTGATGTTGGATGAAGTACTTATGTAGCCTGGATTTAAAAGCAACAAAGTCTTATGTTGGAGGGCAAAAACCTTAAGATATGTCAAAATACTGCAGAATTTTGAAGATTAATAACGGAAATTCGAAACTTTGGATTCTTAATTTTTTCTTTGTGACATAGATGGGATCACTGATTTAGACTTTGCCAAAGATGATCTCACTTTTGAATGAAAGAAATCATGCAGAATGTATTTAACTAGAAGAGTAAAAAACTCAGCTATTGGTTGATACCAGACCATTCTTTCTAATTATGAATAGGAAATACAATGGACCTTTGCAAGGCAGTATTTTCTTTTGTTTGTACTTCTTGAAATTAAAACAAAAAGGCACAGGGGCACCTGGGTGGCTCAGTCAGTTGAGTGTCCGGCTTTAGCTCAGGTCATGATCTCGTGGTTTGTGGGTTCGAGCCCCGCATCGGGCTCTGTGCTGACAGATAGCTCAGAGCCTGGAATCCATCCTCAGATTCTGTGTCTCCCCCTTGCTCCGACCCTCCCCTGCTCAAGCTGTTTCTCTCTCTCTCAAAAATAAATAAAACACTAAAAAAATTAAAACAAAAGGCACAAAATAAAATGCTTATTGCCAATTTTAAAGATTACTCTAGGCACTTAAAAGTCATTATCCACAGTATACAGAAGTCTTGTTTGTTCAACATCTACTTAAACAAATAAAATATTATGAAAATCTCATTGCAGAAAACATAATGGTAGGGGCAAAGAGAGATAGCAGAAGGAGAAAGAGATTTAGGTAGGGGAATTTAAGTACAGGTCTCCTAACATACGTCATTTAATCTGAAAGCTTGAATACTCAGTCAGGATACAAATGGATTCCCCAAAACTCAGTAGTTTAAAATATAAAAGCATATTTCCTGCTCATGCAAAATCCTCTGCAGGTCTAGGTAACCCCCCATCTGGTAACTCAGCCATTTAGACTGCTCCAATCTTCATGTTCTGCATCTCAGCCCAAGGATTCCTTGAGTGTAAAAGACTAGTGAATCTGTATGGACTTTTCAGTGGCTCAAACCAGAAGTGCCAGGCATCGCTTTCATAAATAGTCACATGGCCACCCTAATGACACAGAGGCCAGAGAATAGAGGGGAACCGTGGAGAATTAAGTGAATGAAACAAAGGAAGCCAGAAAAAAATAACTTCAAGCAGAAAGAATGCAGCTGCTAAGTTCCAGAGGCAAGTCTTAAAGTGTTCAAGATGGCACAAAAACAGGCACATGGAACAACGGAATAGAACAGAACTAGACCCACAAATGTATGGTCAATTAATCTTTGACAAAGTAGGAAAGAGTATCCAGTGGAAAAAAGACAGCCCCTTTAACAGATGGTGCTGGGAGAACTGGACAGCAACATGCAGAAGAATGAAACTAGACCACTTTCTTACACCATTCACAAAAATAAACTCAAAATGGCTGAAGGACCTGAATGTGAGACAGGAAACCATCAAAACCCTCGAGGAGAAAGCAGGAAACAGCTTTCTTGATCTCAACCACAGCAAATTCCTACTCAACACATCCCCAACAGCAAGGGAATCAGGAGCAAAAATAAACTACTGGGACCTCATCAAGATAAAAAGCTTCTGCACAGTGAAGGAAACAATCAACAAAACTAATAGGCAACTGACGAAATGGGAAAAGATAGTTGCAAATGACATATCAGATAAAGGACTAGTATCCAAAATCTATATGGAACTCACCAAACTCCACACCAAAAAACCAAATAATCCAGTGAAGAAATGGGCAGAAGACATAAACAGACACTTCTCCAAAGAGGACATCCAGATGGCCTACAGGCACATGAAACGATGCTCAACATCATGCATCATCAGGGAAACACAAATCAAAACCACACTGAGATACCACCTCACACCGGTCAGAGTGGCTAAAATAAACAAACCAGGAGACTATAGATGCTGGCGAGGGTGTGGAGAGACGGGCACCCTCCTACACTGTTGGTGGGAATGTAAACTGGTGCAGCAGCTCTGGAAAACAGTGTGGGGGTTCCTCAAAAATTTAACAGTAGAACTCCCCTATGACCCAGCAATAGCACTGCTGGGGATTTACCCCAAAGATACAGAAGTGCTGATGCATAGGGGCACATGTACCCCAATGTTTATAGCAGCACTTTCAACAATAGCCAAATCATGGAAAGATTCTAAATGTCCATCAACTGATGAATGGATCAAAAAGATGTGATTTATCTATACAATGGAATACTACATGCAATGAGAAAAAATGAAATATGGCCATTTGTAGTAATGTGGGTAGACCTCAAGGGTGTCATGCTAATTGAAATAAGTCAGGCAGAGAAGGACAGATACCATATGTTTTCACTCATATGTGGAATAGGAGAAACTTAACAGAGGACAATGGGGGAGGTGAAAGGGGAAAAAAAAGTTGGGGAGAGGGAGGGCGGCAAAACCATAAGAGACTCTTAAATACTGAGAACAAACTGAGGGCTGATGGGCTTGGTGGAGAGGGTAAAGGGGTGATGGGCATGGAGGAGGGCACTTGTTGGGATGAGCACTGAGTGTTATATGGAAACCACCTTGACAATTAACTATAAAAGAAAAATAACAAAGTGTCCAAGAAACAGAAAGAAGGCTGAGTCTTATTTTTTTATATATTTTTTTACATTTTATTTATTTTTGAGAGACAGAAGATGAACAGGGGAGGGGCAGAGAGAGAAGGAGACACAGAATCCAAAGCAGGCTCCAGGCTCTGAGCTAGCGGTCAGCACAGAGCCTGATGTGAGGCTCGAACCCACGAACCGCGAGATCATGACCTGAGCCGCAGCCGGACACTCAACCAACTGAGCCAGCCAGGTGGTCTGAGTCTTATGAAGCAAGGTGGCAAGGAGAAGAATGGTCAAAGGATAATTTTGGTTTCATCAAGGTTAAGATAATTTGAAAGGACATATATAAATCTTCAGACATCATGGTATCTAAAGAAATTATATTTATTATTTTTTTAAAACATAATTTATTTTTGTATTGCCAACTCCTATGGTGTTAGAAGTGGCTTAGAACAAACAGGCAAAAAAAAAAAAAAAAAAAAAAAAAAAAAAAAAAAAAAAAAAAAAAAAAAAAAAAAAAAAAAAAAAAAAAAAAAAAAAAAAAAAAAAGGAAAAAAAGGTTTTACCATCCTCAAATACAGTTATTTAAGACATAACCCAGAAAACAGCAACAGCAGATAATCTCAAATACAATGAACCTAGCGCTCCCAATAAGTATCAAAAGGTCAATTTTGTATGTAACCTTCTTTAATACAAAAGGCCAGGTGGTTGTAATTTATCCGAGCAAATCAAAATGAGCAAAAGGATGAGTACTGAAAAGGTCATTTAAAAGCTAGATCCCCAGAATGGATATTTAATACGTATTACTCCTCAAAGAGCAAAAATGGGAAACTGGAATACTTTCAAATTTTGAAACTTGGGCTAGAAAAAAAAAATCTTTCCCACACAGAATATCCTCACAGTCATCCTGTGGAATATATTACTTCTGCAAGTTGGAAGCCTAAGTTGTCAGAGAAATACTTGTCCTGCTTTTCAGAAGAAGAGCAAATGAATGCCTTTGACATCTAAGACATGCGCTATATGATCAAGTCAACCTTGACGAGTGGAAATATAAAAGCAGCTGATTACAATAGAAACGACACATTGACTTCGGCCTGTGTGCCGGTAATTTATGACTGGAGGCTCTTGTTACAATAAAGCTCAGATCAATCCTTCAGGAGCGTTTCCCCCTCTTAAGAATTAATTTACTAAAGAAGTATTTTTTCCCTCCTTGATTCTGGGAATCTGTACAAAGCTCAAGATTCATTTTTGAACCACAACATGTTAGCTTCTGGCTTCAGAAATTCTAAATGCAATGTAATCCAGTTAGCTTTTACATTTAGCGTATAAGGAGTTCATGTTGAACATTTAAGTAGTTTGTGACAATAATTTCAAAGTTCTTCAAGACGTACTTAAATCTTCCTGGAGACATAACTGACTCAGACACTGGCATTTTCCCCTTAATCGAGATGTTAAAAATATTTTTTGCTTTAAGGAAAATGTGATTATTTTGCTATTTGCTATTAGTGAATGGAATCATTTTTAAAAGTTCAATATTGAGAAACTCTAAAAATGATGTTTCTGTAAAATGTTTCTTGAGAAATAAGACATCTGTTAATTACAATGTTTTATTTTTAAAAATTTTTTACTGGGGAGCCTGGGTGGCTCAGTCAGTTAAGCGTCCGACTTCAGCTCAGGTCATGATCTCACGGTTCATGGGTTCGAGCCCTGCGTCAGGCTCTGTGCTGACAGCACAGAGCCTGCTTCTGATTCTGTGTCTCTCTCTTTCTGCTCCTCCCCCACTCCTGCTCTGTCACTCTCTCTCCAAATTAAATAAACATTTAAAAAAATTTAAAAACTTTTTATTAAAAATTAGTTTAATGTTTATTTTTGAGAGAGTGAGAGTGCTTGTGGGCACATGTGTGAGCGAGGGAGGGGCAGAGAGAGAGGGATACAGAGAATCCAAAGCAGGCTCCACCCTATTAGCGCAAAGCCCAACATGAGGTTCAGAAACTCATGGCCTGACCTGAAGCTGGACACTCAATGTCTTAAATATTGAAAGACACCTATTTTGTTCATGAACTAATCAGTATGATAGGTTAATATGCAGTTATTTTGTTTTTAATCTGTCGTAAAAGAGGATACGATAGAAATATTTTTAAAGCTAATTTCAATTAATTGAATTTTTCAATGTGAAAGGGTAGTTTGATGCAGCATAGATTACTTATGATATAAATTGTCTTTCTTACATACTTGCAATGGTATGTTAAACTACAAACATCAAAAGGTAAGAAAATCAGTGGTCATAGCTGACTCACTGAAATAACTCATTCTCAGAGTTGGAAGAAATCCTAGAGGTTACCCAGTTCACTATCCCCATTAAAGCAGGGCCAAAAGAAGTCTAACTTTTCTGACAGACAGTCATCTAGATCCTCAAATATATCTAGCAAAAGAATCACTTTTTATCAAGGCAGTAGATTTTCCCCCCAAAGGTTTCTAACACAGAAAGTTCATATACAGAACAAAAACTTACGTTCTTGGGATCTTTTTGGATCATTAAAGTTAAATAGGATACTTTTAATCTTACTAAACTCCTCAAGGAGTTTAACCACAGTCTCATAAAAGGGAGAAAACTGTTTCTCATTTAACACGGTTTTCAGCACTTCGTTTTTCAATCTTCCTCTTAAAATGTAAAATGAACACAAGATTTTAGACTTGATCTGACTAGTGGAGAACGTGGTAGAAGTACTTCTCTTAATGTGTTCTAAATTAAAATGCATTTTAAACGTTTTTAAAATTTTTTATGTTTAGAATTACTCTGTGGTTGGACCCAATCAACAATTTTAGATCTTTCTCACATGAACTTTGATTAAAACAAGTGTTCCGAATTACTACTTCTACGCGTTTTTAAATCTGAATTTAGAACTTCACATTGTTTAATTTTTCATGCTTTAGTGTTGCTGTTATTATTTTTAACCCATTTTTCCTTGAGCGCAGAATTGTCTTTGATCTTTTGAACTTTCAACTCACATAACGAACAGCTATCCCCCTATTATCATTTGTGTTGAGTCTCTACTCCACTCTCTGAGCAGATCAGCACGATTTGCTGGCAAAGAGAACAATCCAAACAGTGAGTTGCCTCACTTGCTAGGAATCCAAGGTAAATAATATAAGCCACCAAGAGAATGACTTTCATGTTTTAGGTCTCATGGTCTCTTCCACACAGTAATGTCAAAAGATAGAAGAGATAAAGTGTATGGATTTAGAAACATCTGGTTTCTTTTCATAGTCCATATCCACCTCCCTATTCTGGGAGAAAATAGACGTATGATACCTAAGAAGTCCCCTGGCTGGCACACACTCTCTTATTTCCAAAGCTTGTGAAATCACCCTCTTTACAAAAATTTATCCAAAACATCCTGCTCGACCTTCCCTTGAAGTACAGCTTTTTGGATCATACGTGGTTGATCTTAATTTTTGTACTTTGGATACATATTGCATATGAGGAGTGGGTCCTAATGGCGGGGCACCTCCTTCAGCCTTAGCCAGCCCCTCACCAAACATGAATAACCAGCTTCTCCGCTCATTCAGTCTCATGGTCCAAGAATGCCACCGAGAACACGATTACTTCTTCCTGAGTATCTTATCTGTTTCACCTATTGACTGGTACTTGTTTTCCTGAACTTACTGGCTAATAGCATATTTCTACTAATAAAATATGACTAACAATATAATTATTTCCCTGCACAAAAAAAATTTTAACCCTCACCAAATATATTTGGTATGCTTAATAACATAAAATCCCTTTATCCTATAAAAATATTTCTTTCTACCAATTTGTTCATAAATCTCCAAATTTTATAATCATGCTATTTATTTCCTGGCTGATGAAAATTTTAAATTCATCAGGGACAATAAATGAACACTGTGTTACCTTATTAGGAATCCTTTCTCTAAAAATGGATACTTATCTAGCATTCAACAATGAATCCATTCAGCTGCTGAGGTCTCTGATAAGGTTTCCGTAAGAACTCTTTCTTATCTACTTGGGATTCTGAAGAAGTTAAACAATAAAAAGTGGAGATAAAGGACATAATATAATCTTTATTAATGACGATATTTATTTCACCTAAATTTACATATTAAAGGAAGTCACTTTGCTTCCTTATAAGCAGCACAAGGATTGAGGGAACCTAACTGACAAAGGTGCAGATCTTGGCTTCAGCGAGGGCCATGGCCTTCAGGTGCAATTCACTGCTCAGGTGTGCCTCTCTAAGTAGTGAGCTGAGACAATGATTTAAATATATAGACAAGAAATGCCTTTAGAAATTGATGGGCAGAAGAATATTTGCTGTTATCAAGCTACAAAGTCCTATGTACACGTTATAGAACCTGAGTGAGCTTTTAAATGGTTAGAGTTAGAGATGCCTGGGTGGCTTAGTCAGTTAAGCATCTGACTTCAGCTCAGGTTATGATTTCACGGTTCGTGGGTTCGAGCCCTGCATCAGCCTCTGTGCTGACAGATCAGAGCCTGGAGGCTGCTTTTGGATTCTGTGTTTCTGTCTCTGTCTCTCTCTGCCCCTCCCCTGCTCGTGCTCTGTCTCTCTCAAAAATAAATGTTGAAAACAAAACTTAAAAAAATAAAATAAATGGTTAATGTTAGCCCTAGGGAGCCAACACTAGTTACTTTGCCTAAAATTCCATTCTGTACTTCTTTCCTAACCACTTCATTTAAAATGTCAGCCACTGCCTCTCACACACCCCACGTCCTCCCCATACCCACTACTCCTCTTCCCTGCTTTTTCTCCACAGCATTCTCTACCGTCTGCCATGCTATGTCTTTTGCTTATTATTTTAGAGACTGTCTCCCCATTGGGAATACAGTAGGGTTTTATTTATGTTAAAATTTCAGCATCAAATATTTGGTATCTGGCAGATGTTCACTAAGTATCTGTTGATTTAAGGAATTAACTTAGGACCAAGGAGGAATCTATGGATGAATCTTAGAAGTATGCAGTATGAATACAGGCTGACGGTGTCTCTTCAACATGTGGTCTCAGGTTTGTCTCATAAGAGAGACAAAATTTTCCTGGCAAGCAAAGTCTTACCAACATGCAGTACAACAGTCACCCTGAAATAAGATGGACCAGCCTGTCAGTTATTCCCCTCTCAGCATGCCAAACCAGCATTCAGTACCGGGGTGAATGGAAACAAAGAGGCTTTTAATATACAGTCTGGGGGGAAAAGGCATTTGAAAAGTTGCTTGGGGCTGATACATTACACATTTCTAAACTTTGCAAGAAGGTAACACTGTCTCTTTCAGGGATAAATATGCATTAAGACCACATTAACATTTTGCTTAGAGATTTCTTGCACTGAAACTCACAGGTCACAGATTTTCAACAATTTGTATAGATCTTTTAAATTCAGATACCAGTGAGTCTCTGCTATAATTGATTGATTGATTGGTTGATTGATTTAGAAAAAAACAGAGACTGCAGGAGAGAGGAGAGAGAAAGAGAGAGAGAGAATCCCAAGCAGGCTCTGTGTTGCCAGCAAAGAACCCGACGTGGGGCTCAAATTCACAAACGCACGAGATCATGACACAGAAACCAAGTCGGACACTTAACAGACTGGGCCACCCAGGTGCGCTTCTGCTACGGTTTTTGACAACACTAAGACCGAGGTCTGGGCAATATAATTTCACCTGAGATATTTCCAGTAGAGTATAAGGTTTGGTCTATTTTCTTAATTTCGTAATTGTTGGGCCGATGCTGTGAAAATGTTCTGTTAGTAAGGATTCGTATTCTTTAGAAATAAGGCCTATGGAAGATTTGCTACTGAGCTAATACAACTGTATTGACTTGAAGGATGATGCATCCTCCAGAGGATGAGAAACAGACAATCCCAACTTTGCCCGTGAATGGAGAATTCTTCTGGCTGAGACTATACAGAATAAGAAATATTGAAATAGATTCTGGTGTATTTGAAGAATGCCTAATTCACAAAGGCAAAATGAATTTTACTTTGGGCTTTACCTACGATTTTAACTTGAAAAAATATAATCTTTTAAACTTTAATAATTTTCCCCTGGAAGTTTGATAAAGTAAGGTGACTATTCAATTCAGGGCATTTCTTGTTGTTGGAATTTTATTATTTATTATTGACATACTGTTATGCATTTTAGTACTTAATGCAATTTAATATTTAACTTAGTATTTAATAAGTTATTTAATGTGGTCATATAAATAGTTAGATATAATTTTAATGTAGAATAGATTGCAGATAAATGATCAGGACTGTCACTGAAGTTGACTTGATACATATACTGTTCCAACCCATTTCAGAGCTTTCCGGATATGAAATCAAAGCTGACCACCATGGGTCCCAGGAGAATACTCAAAGAAGCAGTGATTGGAATTGGCACCCTTCCTCCTGAAGGAGGGCACAGAGCTGTCTTGACAAATTGCTGATCTATTCTCTCAGGGCGTATAAACTCTCCCAAGGTTGACCATAATAGTTGAAGTGACTTATTCTGTTGATGAATTGCAGTATGTTCTACTTAAGCCTGCCTTTCTTACTCTTAGAAACTAATCTGCCTACAGGTGATGTGAATTATACTCTGATTCTTCATCTTAAAACTTCTTACTGGGAAGATCCCCACAGGGCAAACCGTGCCTTAGTCTAGCAGTATCCATGGCAGGTGACTAAATTTGAAGTTCAGAATTAGCAAGCTCACTAGGTTTATATACCTGATGCTATTTAATTGTTCAGTTCACATTTGCTTAGATTCCAGGTAGACAAGATAATGCTAATAATTGGTCCTCATTCAAGAAACCACCAATAATAACTATATTATTAGTCAGTGTCCATTTTTACATCTATTTCCAAAGAACATCTGATACTGTTAAATTCTTTGCTGAAGTCAAGAATATATCATATCTGTAGACTAGCCTTCCTGTATCAGTCAAGTTATCTTAACAGAAAAGAAAAACAGTTTAGTTTTGATGTCTTAGCCCTATTTTCTAACATGATTGCTTTTACTTAATAAGTAAATGGATAAATAAATTTAATTATGATATCTTATTTTAGCATCTCTTGCCATTTGATCAAATATAGCTTTCCTTTAAACATTTTGAAATCTATCTCACTAAAATGTGAGATATGTATATGCCTACCTCCTGTATTCCTTTTTCTAACTGTTATATACTCTAAAATGACATGATCAATTTTCTTTTCCTCAGGACTTCCACTCTCCCAACATGGTTGGTAGTTTCTTTCCCTATTCTGCCTACCTTCCAAGAGCTGTCTGCAAAGCAGCTCAAGAACTGATCATATATTCAGTTTTCTGTGGCATGTGCCTTTTAGCAGATGTCCAGACGGTTCCTGTTCCCCTACAATTACTCTATCTTGATACAGTGCCAGTTTTGTAATCTGCCTTGGGACAAAGACAATTTATCACAGGTCATGCAATTATGACTGCACATACTTTCGGCTCAAGGGATACATTTTGGAATTAATTCAAGTGCAGTACTCATTAGAGCCACTATCTCTAAAGTGTAAAAATCTTATTCATGTGCCCCTTTCCCATTTTCCACCCCCTTTTATTGATACTATCTTGGCTCACAAACACCAACCTTCCATCTCTGATCTATAACATAACCAAAATAAACAGCTTCCTGACAAGCTACATGTTTCTAGGCTTCTAAATTTCACTCAAGTCTTTGAATGGTTTCAATGATATTTTATCTTTTCTCTTAATATTAAGTGAGTGACTTCCTTTAGTGAAAAATGCCAAATCATACTCAACCATAAGAAAACTGAGAGCCCGGCACAATGCAAGATACTTTGCTAAGGTTATAGAGAGTAGCAAGAAATAGGAGAGCGTGCTTGTCTTCCAAATTTACATGATGCTTAGGAAATGGAGATTTAAATTGTGAAATGTTAACTCACAATAGAAGATTTTAATGATAAAACAAATCACAAATGTAAATGTGTGATCACTGGTTAAGAGAGTGGCATAAACAAATACTATGATCTCAGAAAAAGACAATTATCTCCATGGACTGGACTGGTACTGAAGGCTTCAAGAAGTCTGTGTGGCAAAGCTGAAACTTAAAGGGTGTTTGCAGAATTTGAATGAACCACATTATAATAATTAAACAATAATTTGGGTCAGAATAATTCTTTCATTTCACCATAATGTTTTAGGAGAGTGAAACGAGTCCTTTATTCTTCTTTTTCATACTGCAAGTCCCTGAATATTCTTCCTTCTCATTCGTCAAACACTATACATTGTCTCTCTTTCCTGCCTTCTTTCTCTTGGGATCTCTCAAACTATGTCAACTTTGAATTCCATAAATCTTTTTCTACCCTGCCTTTTCTATTCCTTTTTAGTTACAGTAATCAGAGGAAATATGTTTTTGCCCTTCAAGTACATTGGAATAAGTTTGTAATGCCAAGATTTGAAAACCATAAGTACGTTTGCATCAATTATTTCTGTGGCATAACTTTGCAGTATATACGACTTGGACAAACGTGGTATCCAAATGTGAGACATGCCAACGAATACCAAAAGAATTCTCGTATTGATTTGAATGTTTAGGCTTTGTTCATTAAGAAATCACCTATTCATCAACAGTTTGAAGGCCAACATGGTGAAAAGTCAGGGAAATTCATAGATTATTGGAGAGTCAACGCATTTTTAGAAATACTATTAAAATAGACCTGAAGATTTTATTGGTCTCCACTACTTTTCCAACAACTCTTTTCTCCATCAGTAATAAACGTAACAAAATACAGCATAAATTATCACTCAATCCACTGAATGCCATAGTTTTCAACAAAACACATGCATATTTCCTTTCTGAGAACCTCAGGTAAAAATTTATAATTTATTTTCCCATATCATTGCCTATTTGCTCAAAAAAGTGAGATGAATAACTAAGCAAATGTTATACCAATTTAAGTATATTAACCTCAAAGAAAAAAGGAGAGACCAAAACCATATATTAATTCAAGTTAGAAGTTACTGTAAGTTTATCAGTCTAAGTAAAACATACCACAGACATCAGAAAATACACAGAGCCAATAAGAGTTTCAACGCTGCTCTTTAGCAATTCTCTTGCTAACATTTCAGCTTGAACTTACAATAGCACTTATGATAATTTACTGTATACTGCTGACTTAAAACATTTAATTGGAAATGATGCAAAAATACCTTCAGAGAATAATGCATCAGATCTGGCAAGATCTTCTTTAGTGCAAACAAAAGGAGAAGAAGAATACGCATAATGTCAATGGACATGATGCCCTCTTCCTAGAAAAAGGTCTCCTAGCCCTTTCAAATTAATAGTATTAAAAAGTGAACAAGAGTTTATGAATTTTCAAATGGATTTTTAATTATTATCTATTGATATATCTTTTTATTAAAACCACAATTCCCTTTAGAAATATTATACTTTGAAAATAATTGTGTCTTCACAAGAAACTTGTGAGGTCAGACTCCAATTTTCCCAGGGAACAGTAAGTCACAAGCATATATAGGTGCTAAAATGGCACAAAACAACTGTAGTTTAGAGATCTATTCTTCTTGTCTTTCCACTGCAGTAGTGACAACTCGGATCCATGCAAAATTAAAAGCTGGAGATAGAGAACCCTCAGCAAATGATAAAGAGTATTCTCAGTTCCATCCTGTAACTCCCGCCATTTTTAGAAATTATATTTATCCTTCCAAATATGTCTTTCCTCAAAATTAGTACAGCAGGATGAATGATGACTTTTATACTGATTTTATTACATATATGATCAAAATAATTTGAAAGGAAGACATTCATAAGATAAATTGATAATAAGAAAACATCAAGGGATATTTCTAGCTAATTAGCAAGATTAATGAGGAACTTGAGTAATTATATTAAAAGATTGCAATTGGTAGGCTTTTTTGGAAAGGTATTTACTAATAGATATCAGGAACATCAAAAGTGCATATATCCTTTGACTCAGTAATTCTATTTATGACTCTCTGTTAGTGAAATAATCAGACACAGGCAAGATTTACAAATTCTTGCCTAAGTATAGTTTATAATAATGGGAAATTGAAGACAGTTTGGTTAAATAAACTGGAATCTCAAAAAGGTAAAATATTATATGACCATTAAAATTATATTTTCAAAGAATTTTTAATGATATTGGAAAAGGAGAAGGACATAATCACATGAAAATCAGCATAATAATACACACACATATATAAAATCATATGTGAAATTATATATGACAAAAATAAAATTGGTAATGATGTTTACTTTTGGTGGAGGATAAAGGGAGATAGAATGAGTGGGGCCAATACAATTAGTCTGATATTTTGCATGAAGTTACAAAAGAAAAAGATCATTGTAAAGTATGATCCTAATTATATCTATATTCATATCATCTATATTGATGTCCATTCCTACATCTTTATGACTAGGAGAAAATACAAGAACGTTTTATCTTCAGGGATGTCTGGGTGGCTCAGTCAGTTAAGTATCTGACTCTTTTTTTTTAATGTTTGTTTATTTTTGAGAGGGAGATAGAGCCTGAGTGGGGGTGCTGGGAGCCACACAGGTCTTGCTGGATGACAAGGTCACAGTAAGGAAATGGCAGACGTGCATGGCTCCTGCCTTGAGAGGCGGAAACGGGCATCTCCTTCTGCTACTACTGCTCATGTGAAAGTAAGCCTGTTGCTACTGATTAGGCCTCACAATGTTCCAAGTCAGACCGATATTCCCTATACAGATACCTCATGGGAAGAAGCATATTCCCACCTCTATAAAGAGGAATTTAAACAAAGCACTGCAGATGTTTGTGGAAAGGCTCTTCTAATGAGCCTCACAAACTTAAGGCATAGATAATGAAGGGGGTTAAAGAACACAAGATTTACTATTAAATCTGGCCTGGAGAAAAAGAGCCTAACTTAGGAATAAGAAACAAAAAAGAGCCAGGCATAAATTACTGTGTATACCTATGTTAATTGGTGCCCATTAGGAGGATGGGTAAGAGTAGTTACAACTTAAACTCATATGCAAAAGCCAGCTCCTCTAGGGCACCTATGGCACTTACACCTTCAACATCAAAGAACAAGGTTGACAAAAGGTTTATTTACTAACCATCCTGAATACATTTTTCCTCTTGTGAGCCAGGCAGAATGACTCCTAGCCTTGTTTATGCCTGAATCTTAGCGTTATGTGTTTGCTATCTGCTTCTTATTGAAAACATCCTGCTATCTTCTTAGTTGTAAGATTTACTACCAGTTCAAACAAATGTGTATGTTATCTGCTTTTCACTGAGAATATCCTGTTATCCTATGATGTGTAAGTTACCTCATTGTAATTAAAGTAGTTCTGCAAAAATGCCTCTGTAAAACCTGTTTCTGCACCCTTTTCAAAGCATCTTATCACTGAGAATTATTTGTAAAAATTCCACTTTTTGATGCCATGTTAACACTTAAATCTATAAATAAAGACACAAAACCGGACAGGGCAGAGATGATGCCTGGCTGGTGACCAAGAAAGAAACCTGTGGCTCTCTCTCCACTCATCTTTCGCCAACACCATCTCTCCTTCAGGGGACCCTGGACCTGCTGGAGCTGGACTCTGGCATGGGGGAGGGGCAGAGAGAGGGAGACCCAGAATCAGAAACATGCTTCAGGCTCTGAGCTGTCAGCACAGAGCCTGATGCGGGGCTCAAACTCATTAACTATAAGATCATGACCTGAGCCGAAGTCAGAAACATCTTACTCTTGATTTCAACTCAGTTCATGATCTTAGGGCTCATGAGATGGAGTCCTGTGTTGGGCTCTGCATTGGCAGCATGGAATTTGCTTAGGGACTCTCTCTCTCTCTCTCTCTCTCTCTCTCTCTCACTCTCTCTCTCTCTCTCTCTCTCTCACTTTGCCCCACCCCTGCTCCCATTCTCTCTCTTGGTCTCTCAAAATAAACAAACATTTCAGCAACAACAACTACAAAACAATAGAATGTTTTATCTTTACAACATGAATTTTAATTCATTTAAATTTATATTTTTTTCTCAGCTTTTCTATAGAAGTTTCTAAAACAAAGAAAGGAGAACATTCATCATTCTTTTAATGCCTTTGAATTGTTTAAACTGTTACCATAAGAACGTATGATGTGAAAAACAAAACCAATACATTTTAAAGTAATAAAGTAATAACTTTTGGTATTTTAGAAAGCTGGTGTATCTGTGCCTATTATTTATAATACTTGGTACTGTAAGGACGCAGGTCTGAAACTGACTCCATGAGACAATGGAAGGGCACACATTGCCCAAGGCAGGAGGGACCACCCTTGCAACACCCAATCAGGAAAGGCCAGCTAACACCCTTAACATTTCTAAGGGCAGGCCTAAAGATGGAGGCTAAGACTAGTCACGCCCTACGTGAGGGTCCTAGGCCCACTCTGTGATTGGTTAACACTCTAAATGTTGTGATTGGGTCCCGCCAAAAGTAACAAATACTCTAGGCAATGTGAATGGTTAAACCTGCTGTCAATAATATTGTATAATAATGATTGGACCCCTGTACCTGTGTCACAATTTCCTCTAACTCCCTTCCCAAGCTCATAAAAGGCCCTACCCCACCTTTGTTCGGGGCTCTCAGCACGGATCCACTGCGTTGGTAAAGTCTGTGAGCCCGAGTTTAGGCCCAGCCAGCCTAAGCCCGTAATAAAACCGCCCTTTGCTTTTGTATGTGTGACTCGGTCTCCCTGGTAGTCTCTGGTTTTTGGGGCGATCTTAAAATCTGGGCATAACAGTACAGGACACCACAGGATAAAAGTGGCAAGGACTAGTACTTGCCTGACATTAAATTATTAATGAAACAAGTTTTAGGAGAAACGCTGTGTGTAAATAATTACAATTAAGATAAATAACAGGGGTCAATTATTTATCTTAAGTGACACTATATATACTCTTACTAAAATTTAGGAGACTTACAAGGGCTTACTGGAAAAACAAGTGAATAGAGCATTCTAAAAATCTTACATTAACCGAATCACAGCTGCTGATGCTAGACCTGGAGAAGTGGGTATCTGTAAGTAGCTCAGAGGACAATTTTTGAAATCTGATTGTGTGCAGTTACTCTCATCAGAAACGATCTAGATAATAAAAGTTCAATTGATCCAAAGCTGTGTGGGACTATGCCTGATTTTAAATTGGTATATTTAACTATTTAGACTTCAAAATTAGATTAGGATTAGGATTAGGAATACTGTGACAAAGTTTGCCATCTGGTGGTCAGTGAGATACAAATCGGATACCTTCACTTAATGTTTCTGTGTCAGGATTTTGAACTTGGCCTAAAATATGAAGATCATATTGGTACAAAACACATTCTGCATACAATGGAGGTCATGGGAGACAAAGTTGATTGTGTGATTTGGTCAGTAACAGCTGAGGGCTATTTTATATGGCAAAAGGGATTCTGCTGATGTGATTTAATCAAGGATTTTGAGATGGGGAGATTATCCAGGATTAACAAGAAGGACCTTAGATGCAATCATAGTGTTTGTATAAGACGGAAGCAGAGAAAGATTTGACTTCAGAAGAGGCAAAGACAAGGAAACTTCTAAATCAAGAAGAGACACTGCAGGCTTTGAAGATGGAAGAAAGGGGACAGGAGCCAAGGAATGCAAGGAATGTAGCTAATGTAGGCTTTAAAAGCTGAAAAAGGCAAAAAAAAAAAAAAAAAAAAAAAAAAAAGGCCTTTCTCCTACAATCTTTGGAAGCAGTATGACCTGACACCTTGATTTTGGCAAGTGAAACTGATTTCCAGCTCTGGACCTCCAGAATTGTAAGGGGATAAAGGTGTGTTGTTTTCATCAGAGTCGTAGTAATTTGTTGCAGTATTCATTGGAAATCAATACAACAGCCAAGTGGAAGAAGGGCGGGGGCTGGAGCAATACACACAAGAAGAAGAGGGGTAGAAATTAACATTCTGCACTGATTGGTCCTAAATACGACCATGTCTGTCAATAAACAAGGCGTTATTACTCAAACTGATTTTTTCAAGCCTGGAAAAAGTTGCCAAAATTGTTCAGAAGGAAACCAAATAGAATGTACACACCGAGTCTTTTCTGTCCTCATCCTGTGACTTGACTAGGTAACTCAGAAGCACAGAAGACTAAATGTACTCTACTCTACAGGTGATTTTAGGCTCTTCCTAGGAGCGTCACAGAAATCTTAAAGTATGTGCACATTTGACTCAACAGTGTAATGTAATATAAAATATTTAAAATGTTAAATATTAACCAAAGCAAGGTGCTACTCTGTGGTGAAGGACAGATTTAGAGTAAAATGAAGCTTGAGATAAAATTCAATAAGTTCAACATAATGAAAAGCTATCACTGGTCTGAGACACACTATGCAGTTTGTTCCTTTCTTTTATTATTTTTATCAATACCTCACGATTTTAACCAATTCTGTTTTCTGAGAAGAAGAAAATTTGTACATGTAATGCTAAAAATAAAAATGTCTATTAGTATTTGAATGACAGTAATGTATACTTCTGTTTGAAAAATAGGAGTGTGCAGACTTAGGTTTTTAGTTCTTAGGATTCAGAGGGAAATAGGTAGTCTGATGGTCATGGCCACAGTGAGGCACAAGGGAAACATAAATGCATATATTTAAGATCATAGGTTTAGTTCAATAAGTATTTACTGACTACAGACAGATCATGGGGACTATGCTAGACAGTGAGAAAGGAAAGATATGACTCTGTCTTCAGAACATGTAATTTAAATATGCCATGAAAGAGAAATCCATAACCAGTTATGGTAGCAAAAGAGAAGGGTTATTTAACTTCTACTAGAAATAAGTGAATGGTGGGCTAGGAAGGCTTCCAGATGAATTTTGAAAAAGGAGAAGAAAACAAAGAGAGGAGAGTTAAGGGGAGAAGGAAGGAGGATAAACAGAGAGAGAGAAGATGAGAATACATTAAGCAGAAAGACAGAATAGGAAATGTAAAGGCAAAGAATAAAATAAAAAATAAAATAAATAAAATAAAATAAAATACCATGGAACAGTCAGCTCTTTAGTTTCCTTAGAATGTAAGGGAATTCAGTGAAAATGCAGTTAGGCAGGTCGCAAGCCTTTGAAGCCCATGTCACAAAGTGTTCTGTAGGAGAGGAGGAATCCGGGTATATTAACTTTTGTTTTTTAATTTAAAAGTTTCAGTTAAGTTTAATTCTAAAGTTTCAAGACACAAAAACTTTATTGTTCATAAGTGATAACTGCTTAAAAATTTATCCTGGCTAATATTTTTTCTAAAATTAAATCATGAGGGGCACCTGGGTGGCTCAATCAGTTAAGCGTCAGACTTTTGCTCAGGTCACTATCTTGTGGTTGGGCGGAGTCGAGCCCCACATTGGGCTCTGTGCTGACAGCTCAGAGCCTGGAGCCTGCTTTGGATTCTGGGTTTCCCTCTCTTTCGGCCCCTCCCCTGCTTGCACTCTGTCTTTTTCTCTCTCTCAAAAATAAACATTAAAAAAAGTAAATTAAATATTTCTTGAGATAGTATATATAATTCATGTACACAAAGTGAATAATAATCATTGTTATGGCTTGAATTGAGCTCCCCCACCAAAAGATATGTTGAAGTCCTAACCCCCAGGACCTCAGAATGTGACCTTATTGGGAAGTAGGATGGTTCCAGATATAATCTGTTACCCTGGGGGTGTCTGGGGGACTCAAGTCAGATGGGCAACAACTTGATCTTGGACTTACAGCCTCTAGAACTGAGACAAGAGATTTGTGTTTTTAAGCCTGGCGGTTTGTGGTACTTTTGCAGTAGCTCTGGGAAACATGTAGTTCTACAGTGGTCATCCATGTGCTTAAACTGCTTGAGAAAAAAATGGCCAGGATCTTTGAGCCTGATATTGGATTGTATCTCTATCCTTTCAGACGATACTACATCCTGAATATTGTATTAATTGCCCTCTTTATTTTAAATAGTTTTCCACCTGTGTGGGTGGATAGCTAAACAAAAAAATGCTTAGATGTAGCTGTTTTCATGCCTTACGTGCTGCATATATCCTGCAATCTGCTGTTTCTGCACGCTCCTGGCTTCCCCCACGGGCTGAAAGTAGAGCGTTCCTATGAAGACCTTCATAAGGCAACATGGCCTTAAAAGCAGAGAAGCAGTTTACTTTAAATTAAATGGAAGATTTATCTAGCATTCACAGACCCCGAAGTAACTTCTCCTAAGGCTTTTCGGCTACCTTGAGACACATCTTGCTAACAGACACACAAAATAAGTGGAGACAAAGCACAGCTGCGCACAGTTCGGAGTTCTGGCAGCCTGATGCCGAGATGCTGAGCGTGGTTCCCAGGGCAGAAGCTGAAGGAACTTCCCCGGGAAGAAACAGGGCCGCTCTCCCTGTCCAGGGATGGCTCTGCAAGGGATGGCTGCAAAACAAACCCTAATGCCTTTTCTGAGTTATGCTTTTTCTCATAAAAGTGAAAATCCTCTTCCGATTTCTTTTGGTTACCAACAACAGGTACTGATGTTCTTTCGTAAAAGCAAAGTGGCACAAGGTGAACTTTAAAAAAGCCAGGGATACCGGTGTTGTTTGTGAGACTTATTCATGTTGATGCCTCTCCATTCAGGTGACCCTCTTTTTCGCTTATGCTGTTCCATAGATGAAGATAGCACCATTTATTTATAAATGGACATCTGTCAGTTCCACCTTTTGCTATCACAAGTAACGTTGCCAAGTAAAATTTTATACATCTTTCTAGTGCACACGTGCAGGTTTCTTTAGGATATTCACCCACAAATTCATGATGTGTTTCTTCAACTTTGCCAAGATACTGTCCTATAATTTTTTCAAATGAAAAATTTTGGTTTTTTTTTACTTTAAATGAATTTTGACTACCTTTAATCCATCTGAGATTAATCTTTGTGCATGAGTCAGTTTGGCTCCTATGTGGTTTTTTGTATGGATAATCAATTGTGCCACCATTTATTAAAAAATATATTCTTCTCCCACTAATCTGCAAATCAAGCCATAAATCAAATTCCCTTTTATTCCCATACATTCATGTGGATTCTATTTCTGGACTTTCTATTCAGTTCCGTAAGTGATATGCCCTTAAGCAAGCACCACAGTAAATTTTGATATCTGGAAAAGCAATTCCCCCCAAAACCTTTTCATCTTTTTTTTTAGAGTAGCCTGGTTTTTTAAATTTTTTTTTGAAATTTTATTAAGTTTTTAATTCCAGTAAAGAGGCAGTGTTATATTAGTTTCAGAAGTACAACACAGTGATCAAGAATTCTGTGCCTTACACAGTGTTCACCACAACAGGTGCACTCTTTATCCCCCAACACATCTCTCCCCCATCCCTCTCTCCACTTACCCTCTGGTAACCATCAGTTTCTTCTCTATAGTTAAGAGTCTGTATCTTGGTTTGTCTCTCCCTTTGTTTGTTTGCTTCGTTTCCTAAATTCCACATATGATATTTGTGTATCTCTGACTTATTTAGCTTAGTATTATACTCCCTAGCTCCATCCATGTTGTTGCAAATGGCAAGATTTCATCCTTACTATGGCTTAATAATATTCCATTGCATATATATCCACATCTTCCTTATCCATTCGTCTGTTAACAAACACTTGGGTTGCTTCCATCTTTTGTTTTAGGGGCACCTGGGTGGCTCGGTCAGTTGAGTGTCTGACTTCTGCTCAGGTCATGATCCCACGGTTTGTGGGTTCGAGCCCCGCATCGTGCTCTGTGCTGACAGCTCAGAGCCTGGAGCCTGCTTCAGATTCTGTGTCTCCCTCTCTCTCTGCCCCTCCCCTGCTCATGCTATCTCTCTCTCAAATAAATAAACATGAAAAAATAAAGAGAGAAATTAAAAAAAAGTTTTTTCTGGACATACACAAAGGATGCATATATTATGTATAAAACACATATATTGTATACATTATATATACATTTATGTAGGATGCAGACACACACACACACACGTTTATCTATGTTAATGCGTACATTACATATACCCATTAGGTTAACAGCATAATATTATGAACACTCATGAACCTATCACCCAACTCAAGAACTAGGTAGGCCATTCCTAAAACGTCCACCCACCTATGTACTTTTACAATTTACAATTGTAAATACTTTTGATTCTTTTTGATGTTTATAAAAATGTTCTCTAGCTATGAATAATACTTTACGGCTTGATGTTTTTACTTAAGCTTAGGTTTCTAACATTCATCCATGTTGTTATGTGTAGCCTGCTTTATTTACTTATGTATTTATTATATATTTTAATGTTTATTTTTGAGAGAGACAGAGTGAGAGTGGGGGAGGAGCAGAGAGAGAGGGAGACACAGAATCTGAAGCAGGCTTTAGACTCTGAGCCATCAGCACGGAGCCCGATGTAGGACTCGAACTCATGAACTGTGAGATTATGATCTGAGCTGAAGTTGGATGCTTAACCAACTGAACCATCCAGGCGCCCCTATAATTTATGTATTTTTTTCCCAGTGATTTGCACTAACAAAGATACTTGCTCTTCTGTGTAAATTTTAAAATTATCTTTTATGTTCTATAAAATCTGTTGCAAGGAAAATTTCATCAAATCCATAGATCAGTTTGAGTGGAAGTGATAACTTTACTACATGGCATACTCCTATCCATGAAGGTATTTCCATTTAGTAGGGTCTTCATTAATGTGTCTTAACACAGCTTTATAAAAGTTTATTATTTTATAACTTTCTATGTTTCTGCATAAGACATTTACACATGTGTTAAGATTGTTCTTAAATGGCTTTTTTTTATTCTACCATAAATGATATTTTTAAAAAATCACATTTGCTATTAGTAGCATTTTATATAAATAAAAATTTTCTTTTGTATATTTAGTGTGCTTCTGGTTACTTGTTATCTTTTAAAGATTTACAACAATTATTCCATATATTCATTTAGATTTTCAATGTATACGATTATACAATCTATAAATGATGAGAAGTGTATCTATTTGTTTGCGATCTGTATGACTTTTACTTTTTTAGACTAATTGCTCTGGCTACAGGCACCAGTACAATTTTAAATAGAAGTGGGGTAGAGGGTATCCTCCTCTTGTTTATGACTTTAAGAGGGGTGCTTTGTACATTTCTCCCCTGCATTCCAGGTTTGCTGTATGTCGGACTTCTACAGATACTTTGTATAAGCGAAAGAAATTTCTTATTTCTTTGTATTCCTAGTTTGCTATTCTTTTTTAATCATGAATGATGTTGAATTTTCTGTATCTACTGTGATGAACATATGATTCTATGATTCTCTTCTATAAATAAAATAAACACCGATATTCAGACGCTGGACAGTGGATAAATAATGGGAAGCATTAATCACAAAGGTGGTTAAGGAACGGAGCCTGGGTGGCTCAGCTGGTTGAGCGTCCGACTTCGGCTCAGGTCTTGATCTCACGGTTTATGGGCTGGAGCCCCGCATCAGGCTCTGTGCTGACAACTCGGAGCCTGGAGCCTGCTTCAGATTCTGTGTCTCCTTCTCTCTTTGCCCCTCCCCCACTCATGCTCTGTTCCTCTCTGTCTCAATAATAAATAAAAACATAAAAAAAAAAGAAAAGAACAGAGACTGCATGAAGTTACAAGTGCTAAAGGAACGAGAGCTCTCAAACAGTACGAGTATTCAAATGCAGCAGACATATTTTGCTTCTGATTTTTGTCTCTGACCTTTAACAGCCTGTTTGACTTGATCACAGTGCTTTTTATTCCTCTTGATATTGTCCCGACCTGTTATCAGCAACATTATTTTTTAATGCATTTGCTTGATTGAGGTCAGGCACCAGTGTTTTTGAACTGGGTTTGGCAAGAGGTTTTCATTTCTTAGGAATTCACTTTATTCCATAATTCTCTTTAATTTTATTGGCCCTTTAATTTTCTTGGCACAAAACTGTTCTTTTTTTTTTTTTAATGTTTATATATTTTTGAGAGAGACACACCACACACAGAATCTGAAGCAGGCTCCAGGCTCTGAGCTGTCAGCACAGAGCCCGATGTGGGGCTCAAATTCACAAACCACGAGATTATGACCTGACCGAAGTGGTATTTAATCGACTGAGTCACCCAGGCGCCCCGGCACCAAACTGTTCTTATACTTCTGATAACCTAGAAGTTTAATTGGAAGGACTTGGCTCTTTTCTCTTGATAATAATCTTTCACAAATAGGAAACTAAAATTTCAGAAAGTTGTAGCTGATTCCTGCCCAAGAGGTCACTGCTCAGCCCATCGACTGCCCTGGAAGGTCCTTGCTCGAAAGAACTCTTCTTGTTGCCCATGTGATTTAAGATCTGTACAATTCTTCATTAATAAGACAAAACAAAATAAAAACAAAAACAAAAACAAAATACTAACAAGCAAATACAAATCAAAAAGAGAGCAAATACTGTACAAATGAGACTGTGGTTTGGATTTGCAGTTCTATTCACATGGGGCAGCTGTGTGATGTTTCTGCTTTTGTTTTGTTTTGGTTAAAATTTTATTTTTAACTTGTCACTTTCTGAGCATACCTCAGTCTATCATGAGATTGACACTGATCAATGATCATGGAAGAGCTTCACTATCTCAATTCAATGTCTTTGAACTGCTAAATAGGGGCCTTTAGTGTAGCCGCTAACACTTCTGTCAAATAGTAAAAGATAGGAGAATCTGAGAAAATCTTCATCTTCTTGTTCCTCTCTGGCTGTCCTCCACAGATTGTGTCAGCACAAAGCACTGTGTGTGGATGTGCATTGCTGATGTTCTTTCTGACATTAACCCCTGGAAAAAGCACTAAATGGAATATTGCTAATAATGGTAATTTCTGGATAGTTGCTCTTTTTTGTTGTCTTATGCTGCTTCTGGGTACTCAGAAACAACTAAAGCACCTTTCCAATCCTACTGAACTCTATCAGCAATGCCATATGCTGGGAAGGCTCGTCATGCTGAGATATCCATAATCGCTCCTCTTGTAAATGTTGCCATGTGTTCTGCTTCAAGGGCATTCAGAGTCACCAGAACTCATGAAGATCATGGGGACAGAAGTCCAGTATTTTACCTGGACTTCTTTACTTGATTTTTTCTTTAGAGAATATTTTGATTTTTTTCATCTGTCATAGCACTTAATTAATTGCTTTAGTATTAAGTTGGTAATCTCCACATGGCACCTCCCTCCTCTCTTGGGTAACATTTCTCTTCTCTTCTCTCTCTCTCTCTTTTTTTTTAAGGATTACTCTGGTAGTGTATTTAAGCTGGGTCCATTTCTCTGACTGTTGTAGTGTCTGTGGAAGTATCCATAAAGAGTTAATTCTTGTTTCTCTATCACTACAATGAGTTGTTGAACATCAGTGTGACAAAGAGCATAAATCAAAACACTTTGTCTGAAAGTTTAAGCTCTACTCAGTGTGTTTCAAAGAGGAAAAGTGGGGCAATTTAGAGTTCATCAATTATATCACATTAAATTAGCCTCTATCATTGACTTGGCTCCGAAGGCCTTCATCTATTTTAATTTACAACAAAAAGGACAGTCAAGTACAGGATAGTAGCAATGACACGGTCAAAGGGAGGCTTTGTCTTCTTAGTTATAAAAAATGCTTTGCTTTGGTACCATTAAGATGTTATTCAAGGCCTCTAACTCAAACAAAGTTTAAACCAGTATAAAATATGGTATATCCCATATACAGTCATAAACATTGATTTGACATGGAATCCTGTATCTAAAACACTAAAATTTTTAATTAATTTATGAAATATATGATATGAAGTATAAACTCCAACTGTAATACGCTGTTAACATGGCAGAATACAACCAGTTCTTCACTGTATTCACCATCCTTCTCCTTCAGAGATACATGCTTCTCATATAATAGGAACAATATTATGTACATTATTGGCTGAGGTATTAATCTACCCATGACATCAAACAGGAAGACTAAAGCATTTTTATTTCAGTTAACTGGAGTCCAGAAAAATATAAACAATAGCCAAGGCAGTTTGTGCTGATATGTCGTGAAGTTCTTGGCTTTGAAGTCAAATAATAAAGGCAGATACATAAGGTGGACATGATCATGTTAAGTAACAACTCCCGGAGGTGAAGAAATAGAATATAGAGTACAGCAAGATGTACCTTTATGGTTGGTAGAAAATAAACACATTCAGGGAAGAGATAGTTACAATCCTAGAAAGACTGCAAGATGATAAGCCTTTGCATATTTGACAATAGTATACTGATTTAACAAACAATAATTGAACAATCTATTATACACATAGTACTGTGTTAGGTGCTGGAGCTATAGAGGTAAAAAAGACACAATTCCTGCCTTTTAAGGAATTTTGAAAAATTCTATTGTGACTTTCATTCTTCAACTATTATTGTGTTACTACTAGATGGTTGGGTATATTAGGTCAAATAGTTTCTTATTTTATGATTTTTCTCACTAAGACACATATGTAAATTTTTTTACTTAATTTAATATCATTAATCTTTTCTTTGTTTAGATTATAAACATTATGATATAGGTTTACTATATATGGTTATCAATACCATGAGTATGTATTCTATGGGATGTAGATTAAAATACAAATCACATTTATGCCTTGTGGGTTTTTTTTTAGTTTTGTTGTTGGTTTTGTTCTTTTTTTTATAGCTTATTGAAGTATTATTGACAAAAATTGTATATATTTAAGTAATATGCTTTGATACATGTATACATTGTTGAATGGTTACCACCATCAAGCTAACTAACATATCTATACCTAATTTACAACATGGGTGAACCTGTAGGGCATTATGCTAAATGAAGTAAAACCAGACACAGAAAGACAAGTATTAGATGATCTCGCTTACATGCAGAATCTAAAAAAAAAAAAGTCAAAGTCACAGTCACACAGAGTAGAATGTTAGTTACCAGACACTGGAGAGGGTAAAGGGACAAATTTTCAGTTATAAGATGAGTAAGTTCTGAAGACCTAATGTCTCAGTATGGTGATTCTAGTTAATAAGAACGTATTGCATACTTGAAATTTGGTAAGAGAGTACATTTCAAGTGTTCTCCCTATAAAAAATGGGTTTTACTTTTTACTGCATTTTACTTTAAGCAAGATATGCTTAATATTTCCTTCCTAAGAACTTTATACAATTTGGTTCCATAATGTGAGAACACACAACATCTCTTTGTCATTAATTTTATCTATTCAAAACATACTTTCATATTAAGACATTTTAATCTTTGTATATATTTAAGTACATATCTATAAGAAATTTATTACTATGAATGTGTACATATTTACAAATATAACCGGTCACAAGACAAGTTCAGGCTTCTTGTGTGGACATGACAAATCACTAAACCTACCTTTCAGCTTTGCTTTCTGTAGCTGAAAAATGCTGATCAAATAGAACACTGCCCACCTAGGAGTTTTTTATGAACAGCAAATGAGTTCATGGAGTTTTCCAAATTCATGTAATTTCAGCACTGCCTTTATAAATGTTGTCATTCTCTAACACCACCTGCGCTATTTACCTAACCTTTTATTTTTCTTTAAGTTTATTTATTTTGAGAGAACGAGTGAGCGAGCATCTGAGTGGGGGAGGGTCAGAGAAAGAGGGAGAGAGAAAATCCCAAGCAGATTCTGCATTGTGAGCAAGAAGCGTGATGTGGTGCTCAATTTCAGGAACCAGTGAGATTATGACCTGAGCTGAAATCAAGAGTCAGAAGCTTAACTGAGTGAGCCACTCAGGTACTCCTCTATAGCCTTTTAAAATAAATTTACTCAGCTTTATACTAAGTAAATTTATTTCAAAATAAAACTAGCACCAAAATGAGGCTTCTACTTGGGGTTTCAAAAGATAAAAAGCAAACTTACAAATGACTATAAAATTCAGTATTATTTAATGCCAGGTGTTTATGTATCACCTAAAACTGTGTTGATCACCACTTAAAACCTACTTCCGGTTAGTGGTGGTCTAGTTTCCATACTTTGAAAAACACCCAGCTAACATATTTCAAGAATTTATATTATAAGCACTATACAAATCTAAGACATTACCATTATTAAGTGGCTACCCAACTGTGAGATACTCATAAAAAATATTTAACCAGTCCTACTACTAGAGCTCCATAAAACTTCATTCTTTTTATCATACAGCTGAATATAGTTATTAGGGTGTTAAATATGATGAGGAAGAAGAAACTAAATAAATCCACTTTATATTATTAATAAATACACTATCTATTTAACACGTGTGTCATATATCAGAGTTTGAGAGAATGAACTCTAGGCTGACTTCAATGGAGAGAAAATAGTTAAGGAAGTTGAGTGCTACATACTCAGAAAAGTGGCAATGACCAAATTCAAGTAGGGAGAGATTGCAGAGAGAAGACAGAGTAATGATGAACCAAGCATCTTCTTCAGCTACTTTAAAATTTTACGTTTGACCTGATCTTTGACCACCGTAGGATGTGTGAGTGTGGCCATGTGTTTCCTGGATTGTGTTTTGGTGGCGGAGATATGGGGTGGGGGAAATGAGAGGGTTAAAGCTGGCAGGCCTCTGGCCCCTTCTCTCTGTTCCCCCCATCCCACCAAAAGAGCAATTTTTCTTGTATTTATTTTACATTTAAGTTTGTGAGTAATTTAGTGCAGACAAAGGATACTGAAGCTAACAAAGAACGTGCACACCAATGTCCTATTGAAAAGCTGTAAACCAGCCATTGGATAAATAGATTTTCTGGTCCAATAGGTTTGCTAAATCTCAGCCAATGTTAACGCACATGAAATAGTGATGCATTTACAGCTATTAGAGTATTGGTAATAACCTGAAATTTAAGTCCAGTTTCACTTCTGTCTGTAATAGGACATTAAAAAAGGAATAGGTGTAAAAAACATTTTGAAATAAGTCGTTACCTCTCTGCTACTTAAATAAGTCACAAAAGTATTGCTATATTTCATAAAAGAAAGGTTGGTAATATACCTTATTTGAATAAAACCACCCTTTTTACTCTATTACATATAAAAAAATCCAACTAATTTAGGAAAGACTTTTCCACAGAAATTGCTCTTCAGTACATAAATGTATCAAATTTCAATGGTTCTGCTAAGTGCTTTTTTAAGAACATGGAAGCTGAGAAGCAATAATGCCTGTGTTTTAAGAGGTGCATTGCATTTAAAAGAGGCTGTGGAAAAACAAAGACTCTGGTTTACTCATAGATTATATCTGTGGTCAGATGATAATGGCTTCAGCATTAGGCATAAACTGAACAATGAGTCAAAATACTATTTTCTAATATATCAACCTTTTCTGCAACTATTTTATTGTTTCATAACTACCCTTTGCATATTACTTATGATGGATCTCATAAAACTAACAAAATATATTCTACAAATTTCTTATGAAGCTATTTTTTATGAAGCTATTTTTTAAGTGTTTAAACAATCTAACACATGATGTCAGGAAAAGCTCTCTGAGGCCCATTGGTTCATAAGGCAATAGAACGGCCTTCACATATCTAGTACAACATGTGTTTAGGGTTCATGGCTCTTCACTTTAGCTTTGTACACTTGCAACACCGTACGGCCATTTATTCTGCAAGTTCTTGCACTGTCTTGCTTACTGACAATTACTCCTGAACTTTCTGGCAGAACAGTTCTGGTTGCAATGAGATTCCTAAAGCAATGAGGTCCCTTTGGACACCTATCAGTTTCACATATTAACAAGATTTCAGCTTTCTGTTAATAACCAGAATTTTTTTTTATTGTAGTTGAGGGTAATCGTGTTTTCTGTAACTGTTCAGGAATTAGGAACTTAAAACATATTATTTTATTCCACTCTAGGGAAGAATCTCAGAACACTGTGAATCAAAAAGAGGCTTCGTTAATGAAGTTCAGAATTTCCTATTCATCATTCATGAAGATGGTTGGCCAAGTTGTGCTCCAAATGTCGTAGTCAGAATTTCTTTCAATTCTGTGGCAGGTCCAGTGAAAACTAGGGGATAATTTGGATATCAAGCCTATGAATGTGAAACTGGTATTAAATGACTCACTTGCAAGTCACTTCACAATTAATCTCATATTTGACATGTGCTACTTAGATCAGTTGGCTTAAAATGTACGCATTTTATAAACATTCACCACGCACCTACTAATGTGGCAGGCAAGCGTCACAGGAGTTACTGGGGATGAGAGGTAAACAAGACAGAGTCCCTGCCACGCAGACTTTTCATCACAGGAACAAAATTTTGTTATTGCTGCAAAAATACAGATTAATGAGGATTCATGGCGGTTCCTCCCAAGCCCTCCCATTCTCTTACCAGGACAAAGGGCAAACTTTCATATTTGGGAAATGTAACTGAGGTTTCTAATTTGAGAATTCTCAAGAAAGAGTCAGATCAGAATGCTCTAAAATGAAGCGTGTAAAGAAGCAATGTCTTTCGATAAAGGAATCATTTGCAGTACTGTATTTTCCCTCAGAAGGAAATTCCCTGGCTTCACCCACTCAAACATGTGGTTGTAGGTTTTTGTTTTTGTTTTTTGTTTTCGCTTTTGTTCTTTTTACCTACGGGGTGGCATGCCATTAATAATTCAAAAGTAACACAATGATACTTTCTTCTAAAAAAACAGAACAAATGCTATTCAAATGAAAGGAAATGCTAAGTGGCACTTAGCTCAGACTGGCTCAGGTCATGATTTCATGGTTCATGAGATTGAGCCCCATGTCAGGCTCTCTGCTGTCAGCATGCAGCCCACTTTGGTCCTCTGTCCCCCTCCCTCTCCTTGCCCCTCCCCTGCTTGCGCTTGCTCACTCTCTCAAAATTAAACTTTAAAAAATTTAAAAACAAAGGAAATGCTAAGCTTTTCAAAAAAAGTTACCTAATTATTGTTTTTCTCCTTGTGATGCCTTACAAGAATAGCAGAAAGAGTAAATAATAAACACTATTCTAATTTCCCTAAACTTCTGGATAGAAGTCATAAAATAACTCAATGTAAAAAAAAAGAAAAAATTATACTTTATATTTCACAATTATTAATTTCTATTTGCAACAAAGCTGTGTAGACTTTCATCATTGTGCAAATTGGTATATAGGAAAGATTTGCTTTAAGAAATGTAGAGAAAGGAAAGAAGGAAAACTTGATAATTAAATTAAATGCAAAATATAATATAGCCTTAAATTGTTTTCTTGGGCTAAACAAAAGCATTAAATGCTTAATCTCATGTAAAAATAAAGACAGGTCTTTAAAAATAACCAAATAATTGTGGTGGTGTTCAATGACAGCATTCAATTTATTGCAGAAAATAGGAATATTCTGTAGATTACTTTACATACAATAGCAATCTTATATGTCTACAAAGACTATGTCTCACTTTCAGGTACTATATCATCCAGAAACATAAGCTTTCTTTATTTTAAAAGTGATTTTGACATATGACACATAGTCTAAATGCAGGGTTCCCAGCAGTTTGGGTTCAGACCCAGAGATAATGATAGTAATTTTAGCTGGTTATGGAATGTGTTATTACATTCCGGTACTGTTCTATGGGTCTTAATGTATTTTTATTTTAAGAACAACCCATGAGATGATTATTACTGTGTCATTCCCATTCTACAGATGAGAAAAATGATACATAAAAGAGGTTGAGGGGTGCCTGGGTGGCTCATTTGGGTAGGTCTCTGACTTCGGCTCAGTTCATGATCTCATGTTCATGGGTCCAAGCCCTGTGTCGAGCTGTGTGAACAGCTTAGAGCCTGGAGCCTGTCTTCAGATTCTGTGTCTCCCTGTCTCTGTCCCTCTCCTTCTCATGTTCTCTCTCTGTCCCAAAAATAAATAAAACATAAAAAAAGACAGGTTGAATAACTTGCCCTAAATGACATAGGCAGTGAATGGCAGGCAGAGCTGATATTTAAAATGAAGTTTAAAAAAAGTTTGGGTCACTGACATAGGGATTCAAAATCCTTTCTTTTGCTATGAAGGATATTTTTTAAAAAACCCGAAACATCACTATCTTTACCATAATTTATTTTAAGATATCTTAATCACAACATAATTAGAAAGAATGTAAGATTCCACTGGAATTCATTTAGTCTTATGAAAAACTTTTAAAATTATCCTTATTTTTCTAGTTATTGAGTGAATAGGTAGTCACAGGGCAGTACCCATCTGTGAATTCATGACTGGAAATCACTGATGCACTCCAAGTAAGTAGTTCTATCGATTGATAGTTATCCATTTTCATGTGTTGAAATTATTGTAAAAAAATACTGTAGAATATGCAGTATTCTGCAATAGCAGCTACAAATCAATTAAATTGCTGAGGAAAAAATGGGGAAGAGAACTAACATTTGTTAAGTACCATTATATGCTAGACACTGATACATACAGTATCCAATTTATCCAACGCCTCTGAAATGAACATACTGACATTCCCATTTTTATAGATGAGAAAATGAAGATTCAGGGAGGTTAGATCATTAACCGAAGGTTACTGAGGAGTTTTTCTTAGGAGAGTTTTACTCAGAAATTCATATTTTAATGTATTCTGTCTTATGAATAACACTCAGTTCTATTTGAATGAAGGCTAGTAGTATTATTTCTTCATATAAATATCCTGGCCCAAAAGATTAAAAAAGTTAACTTGGAGGTATAAATTGGGGGAAAATGAAAAAAAGCTATAATTATTTCTGAAATGCTTACTTGCAGTAACATTATACACAAACACAGACAACACAAAATCCTCACAGTGAGTCATTAGAAAACACAAAAAATGTTTCCTGCTATGCTTCATATTCGTGTTGTAGCACATCCTTAAATTTTAAAGGGGCCAAGATAAATTATTTTCTTAGAAATAGCTTATTAAGTACATAAATATTTTGTAAAATACAGTAAAGAAACAAAATACTGCCAAGTAGTAGGAAGTTTAAATTAAAACCCTTTAGTCTATAAAAATATGTTTTACAGCAATCACCAGGTTTCAGAGAAAAACCTTTCCATTCAATTTAACTACAATGTAAAAATTAATATAGATTAATAATAATATATAAACAGGCACAACTATCATGAACAGTGTATTGATACTATTCTTGGAATTGTTTTTAACACATTACTAGACAAAAACTGTGTATCAAATATCTAGTTACCTGTCTCAGAACCTAAGTAGGCTAAGACACATAGTGGTCAATAAAAGTTTTCTTGGGCAAGACTTACTTATATGCTATATGTTTTATCAATGTTTTTGAAATCTATAGTAAGTCTTTTCAGAATATTGCTGCCTATACAAATTCCAACCTAAAAATTTGGTTACTAGGTTTCATGATTCTCTGTGATTCATCTGAATTTCAATTATTTGTAGTCTCTGGATATCGGAGGTAAATCTGAGTTGAGCTTTCCAGCATTACCACTTATTCATTACATAATCTTAGTTGAATATTTTTATTGGTAAATGATCTAATTAGTGGAGTTGTTGTGAGGTTAAATGAGTAAATAGGTCCAAAAGTGTGTAATGGATTAGGCACGCAAAAACTGCTAGCTCTATTTTTCCCATATATCTTGCTTCCTTGTAAGGTTCCTTTCAATATGAAAGAACGTTCATATTCATTGTCAGAGGATGTTCACAAAAATTATATGTATAGGTTGGAAATAAAATTTTCCTTATGGATAATGAAGTTAAGTTTCCTAGAGGTTTAGGGACAATAAATTTGAGCCTAGGAAAAGCTTCTTTCTTTTCATAATAATAATTATGTAAGCAACAGTGTCTTTCTTTTGGCTTTGTCTTCTTTCTAGTGCAGAGTCAAATCTAATGTTTACTATTTGCACCACTGTTGGTCAGAATTTCATTAAATAATAGACAGATATTTTTACATGGAATAATGTGTTGGTAAAGTATGTTTAAAAATTTGTTCATTGGGGCGCCTGGGTGGCTCAGTCGGTTAAGCCTCCGACTTCGGCTCAGGTCAGATCTCACGTTCGTGGGTTCGAGCCCCGCGTCAGGCTCTGTGCTGACAGATAGCTCAGAGCCTGGAGCCTGCTTCAGATTCTGTGTCTCCCTCTCTCTCTGCCCCTCCCCCTCTCATGCTCTGTCTCTCTATCAAGAATAAATAAAAAACATTTTAAAAAAATTAAAAAAAAGAGATTACATTAAAAATTTGTTCATTTATTTTCCACTTAAGTGATGCTAATATGTACCTAATGATAACCTTATGAAAAAGAACTATGATTGTTTCTGCATTCATTTTCTTACAGAAGAGGAAAAGGTCTCCCGAGAGGATATATAACCTGTGAAGAAATACATCGCTAGTTCAAGGCAGAGCAAAGATTCAATTCTGAGTAATCTCATTCCTGATTCTATTGGTCTCTATTCTAATAGTGCCTCTGTGTGATATTTAAGAAAAATATAGTTCCTATTTTATAGATTCTTTTAAGAAACAGGGTGACTTAGAAGTCTAAAGCTGCCAAAGGTTCTGTCGGTGAGAGATTTCCACTGATGGAGGCTTAAGAACATAAAGGTAGTGAATTAGCTAGCTTGTCTTATATAATAATCTCCACCACTATATCCATTATTATATATCGAGTGCTTACTATGTAATAGGTACATTTCTAAGCATTTTGCAAGTAACTCTTCATTCTCACAACAACATATGAAGTAATATTATTCTTTCTCTATTTGACACATTAGGAAACAAAGACATAGAGTCATAAAGTAACCTGCCTACATTTACACAGTGATTAAGTTGTGGACCTGGGCCTATGTTTAGTTTATCCATCTAGCTAACACAGAAAACAGAAAGAAAAACCCAAGAGTCTTTTATTCTCACAGCTGGAATAAGAACTAGTGTTGGACACAAGAGTCTTAGACCTTCTAGAAAAATATCATTGCAACAATGAAAGGCTGCGTACAAAGTTTGCACTCTGTCTGGCCATTAATCTTTCCGTCTTAACCAGTGTGTTACATTTCAAGACCAATTTATAGTAAGCCTCGCTGAGACCAGAAATACCTATATTTCTTTTAAACGTCACCTTTACCCCTAGAAAGGAAACAAAAAGAGTAACTAATACAAACTAGAGTTGTGGTTCTCAAAGGGGTGGCAGGTAGAAAGGTGATAAAAACATAGAAGTTTTTAAAGGCACATTCACCTAGGTAAACATACTGAACGGGTGACAGGAAGGCAGGGGAAACGAGTAGAAAAAAGGTCTGTGCAACTTGAAAACGTCCCCTTAGCTGACTATGACATGGTAACCATTGAACTGAAATCTACCAACAAAAACGCTCAAGATGGTTCAAAATTCAGTGATCCAATACAAACACATTCTGTCACACAGAGGGAGTCAGGAAATGACACTAATTGAGAATATAGCCCCCAGTGTAAGACTACCTACTTAGAACACCAGTCCTGCTCCTGTGTGACCTTGAATCAGTGGCTGAAATTTACTGCCATCATTTTACTACTTCATAGAATTATTATGAGAAATAATTGAGATAATGTATGTAAAAATCCTTAGCATGGTACTTCAATGAATATATTATAGTTTTTCTAGTATTTATTCGTATTAATCTATTAACTTTAGGTCTTAGCCTATAACTAACAAATGGCATAAAGGACTAAACAAATCTACTCTCTTTAAAACTCCTATTAATTGACATTAAAAGCTATATATTAAACACTTCAATTTTGTATGTGAGAAAGGTGGGTTCATCATAATTCTTTTTCTAGTACTTGTGGAATCTCAATACATGTCTGGAAAGAGGTATATAATGTAAATTTTTATAACCTACAAAAGCTCATCATTCATGGACTGCAATTGAGTCAGAGAACCACACTTGACTTTATATCTGGATATACTAGAAGTGTAAATCATTTCTTTTGAAACACATAAAAATACCAGCTCAGACAAGTGGTGTCTCTAGTGCAGTATTCAGCCCAATATACACCCAAAGTATCTGCCTATTAGAGGTTATGGTATACAAGTGACTGCCTTTTGACGATTACCAGAGTGTATGTTTCTACAATATACATTTTATATGCAGAACTACTATTTTAAACACATCTCTTTCTTGAACCTACTTTACAATCTTTGCCCATACCATTCTTTTTTTTTTTAATATTTTAAAAATGCTTTTATTTATTTTTGAGAGACAGAGAGAGACACTGTGATCAGGGGAGGATCTGAGAGAGAGAGACACATACACAGAATCTGAAGCAGGCTCCAGGCTCTGAGCTAGCAGTCAGCACAGAGCCCGACGCGGGGCTCGAACCCACGAACCGTGAGATCATGACCTGAGCCGAAGCTGGACACTTAACTGACTGAGCCACCCAGGTGCCCCTGCCCATACCATTCCTTAATGAGTTTGATAAGTATATCATTAACTCACGGAAAGAGACCTTATCTGAAAATATATTGCAAGACTAGACACCAATTCCCAGTAGCTCTGAAATTACAAATTTGGCAAATACATGGTTCCTTCAGTTTATCTATATTTTTTATAACTTCATATACTTCAATAGTTTTTCTCTGTAGGAGAAACTACAATGCTTACCAAATATCTCATATCATTCCTTCTATTTCCTAGACATCCTACAATTAGGCAGGGCTATGTAACTACTTCTATCTAATGAGCTGTGAGTGGAATTGACATCTATTCTGGGCCAAAGCAAAGACGTAAATTCACCATGCCCTCTTGCCATCTGTTTTGACTGACCAATGAGAATCTAGAGGCTGATCTCTTAGCCTCGGTCTCTGAGTGACTATGCGGAAGAGAAATCCCTTGCTGATCACCTTTAGACATATCCCAGGTTTGAGAGATAAGCCTTTATTGTAGAAAGCCTGAGATTCCAAGGTTCATTTCCTATCACAGTGGCATTACAAGGCCTATCTTGACTAATGCAGAAACTGGTACCAGGGGAAGGGCATTGCTATAGCAAAAACCTAAAATATGTGACATTGGTTAGTAGTCAGGTTATAAGAAAACTGATACTGGAAGTTGAACAGCTAGCAAGCCATGTTATCCAGTGAAAAAACATTTGATTAAATGTGTCTTTGATAACTTGGGAAATAAATCATGAACCTACTGAGTTTAAGTTTTAAGGGAAAAAATTAGAAAACAGCATTAGTAGAATATGTTGACTTGCATTTGGCAAGGTATTAAAGAAAGACCTTTAATCAGGAAAGAATTAGCCAATTTGCAAAGAAGCATAAAATGCAATAGAGTCCAAAGATTCGAGGCCTTGCAGTATTGGAAAACTAACTGCCGCAGACCTTAAACAGTAAGAAATGCAGCTGAGAAAGACTGAGTGACAAATGCCATTAAAATTTAATCTTGTGTCAAAGATCACATTAAAGGCATAGCCTTTGGCTCATTTTAAAATTGAGTTGATTTTGTTATTATTATTGATCATATACTTGATCATATTATTGAGTTGATTATGACACCTCAAGACAAATTTCAGCTTGGGGTGATGCCTGTTAAAATATTTCAGCTAGATAAAATAACTCAAAGCAAAGATCAGATGGAAAGCTTTGCTTTTTACAAAAGTCAGATATTCTCAATACAGCCCCATTCAGTCTAGAGAGTGAGGTATGGGGGAAGAAAAAAAAGCAATGTTGCACATCTGAGAATGAGGTTTCTAAGAAAAACTTTGGGCAGGGTTACTGGTACATGGAACTCACTGTAATCAAATAGAGAAGAAGCCCCATGAATTACTGAGAGAGCTGTATGGCCAAATAAACCACAAACCTATAATAAACAATAACATGACTGCTTAAGACTTAAAACTATGCTTATGTTTCCAACTTTAAGCAGAAAGTAGAAAGAAAAACCCTCAAAGCACCAATGCTGTATTCTATAACCTCTGTTTCAGAGATGGCCAAGGAGTTTAATAGGAAGGGGGTACCTTCCCAAGGGCCCATCCAGGGACTATGAAGAACAACAGCCAGTCAGGCTCCCTCACCTTCAAAGTCACTACACAGTGAGTTTTCAGAAAGCTTACAGACATGTACCTGCTGCTGGGCTTCCATTGCTTGCATTTTGGGATGGAAAGTTTACTCTTCTTACCCTCTCTTCTACTGCTCTCTACTGATTATGGAGTACCTGTTAATTCCTCTTAATCTGTTTCACTCACCCCCCACCCAGCACACCTCCCTTATTATATTTTATATCATGGCTACTTACTGTTACATAAATGAGTCAAAGATGCTCTCTGTATATTAGCCCCTAGGTTATTTCTTCACAATTTCTTATTTCTTATCCCCTGTGAGTTTCTTTGTCACCTTCCCCCTCTGGTACCACGTCACCTACCCATGTGGTAGTTTTAAAACAGTCTCCTATCTTGAGGGACGTCCCCTGCATGCAAACGTGTCAAAGTATTACCCGAATAAAGCTTGTGTGTGCTGCTGGCACCTGTGATCATATCTTTATCCTTGACCAGTCCCTAAATTCCTGGGATTCCCTACATTTACTTTCATAGCATTTATGCCCTGAGACTAATTATGCATATTAATAATCCTTTATCAACTTCTTTCTTGTATCAACTCATGCATGCATGTATTTATTCAACAGATATTATCCAAATGCCTGCTATATGTAAGACACTATGCTGGGTATTGAGAAAATGAAGATAAATAGAGCATGATCAATTCTCACGGAGGCTGATATACGCTAGTAAGGCAGCCACATACAAAAACAACTAACTACAGCAGTGGAATAAGTGCCGCAGAAAAGGTACGCTAACAGAAACTAAACAATTCATTTATATTTTGTTTCTACTTTCTTTAACTGAAATGTGGGTTATAGATATAATAGAAAAAAAGCAGGAACCTGAAAATGAGTTCAGTATTTGCACATATCTGACACAGATGTTCTTCATGGGGACCTCCATTCAGCTGTTGCTAAAAGTTATTTAACATCCCCCTCTGCTTATCTACCCTTCTTCTTTTCCCCCATTTCCCCATGGTTATCCCTCTCATTAATTCCTTCTCTCTCTTCTTTATGTTCCTTTCCCCTTATGTTTGTTTAAAAAAAATACATTCATTCACATTTATTCAAAACTTTTCTGCCAAGCAGAAGCGACAAAAAGGCCTTCCTTCCTAGGAGATTACAATATAGCATATGCTGAGTATAGAATATAGAAGGCAACATGTAGTTACAGCATAGAAGGAAAAGGACTTTACCAGGGCTGCCTTCTGGGTCAGGGATGGCAAATGGGTTTCCTATCCTGCACTACCTCTAATCAATTAGTGGTGGCTGCCTGGAGCACTACAGTTGACACTTGAATGACACAGGGGTCAAGGGTGCCAAACTCCTGCACAGTCAAAAATCCACGCCTCACTTTGACTCCCCCAAGTTTAACTACCAATATACTGCTCCTGACAGGACGCCTTATCAATAACATAGCTGATTAACACATACTTTGTATGTTTTGTGTATAGATACTGTTTTCTTACAATAAAGTAATTTAGAGAAAACTATTAAGAAAATCATAAGGAAGAGAAAATACATTTACAGTACTGTCCCGTAAAATAATCTGTATATAAATGGGCCCACACTGTTCAAACCCATGTTGCTCAAGGTCCACTGTACTTACTTTAATTGAAATATAATTAATATACAGTGTTATACTAATTTCAGGTGTAGAATATGATGATTCATTCAACCACTCTAAACATTACTCAGTGCTCATCATGATAAGTGTAGCCTTAATCCTCTGCCCCTATTTCACCCATCCCCTCACCCACTTTCCCTCTGACAACTACCTTTTTGTTCCCTATAGTTAAGAATCTGTTATTTGGTGTGTCCCCCTTTCTTCTTTGTTGATTTGTTTTGTTTCTTAAATTCTACATATGAGTGGAATGATAAGGTATTTATTTTTCTCTGATGGATTTATTTCACTTAGCATTATACCCTCTAGGTCCAGCCATGTTCCTGCAAATGGTAAGATGCCATCCTTTTTTATGTTTGAGTAATATTCCGGTGTGTGTGTGTGAGTGTGTGTGTGTGTGTGTGTGTGTGTACATGACCTCTTCTTTACCCATTCATCTATGGATGAGCACTTGGCTTCCACATCTTGGCTATTGTAAATAATACTGAAATAAACATAGGGGCACATGTATCTTTTCAAACTGCTATTTGCATTTTCTTTGGGTAACTACTCAGTAGTGAATTATTGGATCATAAGGTATTTCTATGTTTAATTTTTTTTTACATTTATTTATTTTTGAAAGAGAGAGCACACGAGTGGGAGAAGGGCTGAAAGAAAAGATAGAGAATCTGAAGCAGGTTCTGCACTGTCTGTGCAGAGCCCGATGTGGGGCTTGAACTCAGGAACCATGATATCACGACCTGACCTGAAGTTAAGAGTCAGACACTTAAACAACTGAGCCACCCAGGTGCCCCTCTATTTTTAATTTTTTGAGGAACCGGCATACTGTTTCCCACAGTGGCCGCGCCATTTGCATTCCACCAACAGTGAATGACGGTTCCTTCTCCTTGACATCCTCACCAATACTTGTTATTTCTTGTGTTTTTGATTATGGCCATTCTGACAGTTGTGACATGATATCTCCTTGTGGTTTCTATTTGCATCTCCCTGATGATTAGTGACGTTGAGCCTCTTTTCACATGTCAGTTGGCCACCTGTATATCTTCTTTGGAAAAATGTCTGTCGAGGTCTTCTGCCTTTTAAAATTTCAATATTTGTGTTTTATTATTATTATTGGGGGGGTTGAGCTGTATATGTTCTTTACATATTCTGGATATTAATGCTTTACTGGATACATCATTTATGAATTTCAAATTCTTCTTCTGTTCAGTAGGTTATCTTTCTGGTTTTTTTTTTTTTTTTGATGGTTTCCTTCACAGTGCAAAAGCTTTTTATTTTGGTATAGCCCCAATAGTTTAATTTTGCTTTTGGGGAGTAACTAGAAAAATGCTTCTATGACTGATGTTAAAAGGATTACCGCCTATATTTTCTTCTAGGAATTTTAGGTTTCAGGTCTCATAATTATGTCTTTAATCCATTTTTAGTTTATTTTTGTGTATGATACAAGAAAGTGGCCCAGTTTCATTCTTATGCATGTAGCTGTCCAGTTTTCCCAACACCATTTGTTGAACAGACTCTTTTCCCATTGTGTATTCTTGCCTCCTTTATCATAGATTGACTGTAATATGTGGGTTTATTTTGCCTTTATTAAGAAAATCTTATTTTAAAAAAGAACTTTAGTTTTTAGAGCAGCCTTAGGTTCACAGAAAAGTTGAGGGGAGGGGCACCTGGGTGGCTCAGTCGATTGGGCACACGACTTCCTGTGGGTCATGATCTCATGGTTTGTGGGTTTGAGCCCTGTGTCGGGTTCTGTGCTGACAATTTGGAGCCTGGACACTGCTTCAGATTCTGTGTCTCCCCCTCTCTCTGCCCCTCAGCCGCTCAGACTCTGTCTTTCTCTTTCTTTCAAAAATAAACATTAAAAAAAAATAAAAAGAAAAAGGAAAGTTGAGGGGATGGTACAGAGATTTCATATAGTCTCTGTTCCCAAAGATATATAGCCTCTTTCATTATCAATATCTCCCATCAGAGTGGTACATTTGTTACAATTTATGGACTTAGATTGACACATCATAACATCCTTCCTTTAAAAAATATATCTGACATGATATAATATGGAACATTATAGTTTAGAACATTGAGGGTTGTGTTCTCATCTTCATGCTTATTGAATTATAAATAGGTATAAATACAGATACACACACACACAGATAGAGATACAGACAGAGATCTCCACTACTCACTCCAGGTCACATATAACTGACCTACCATACCCTCCCTGTCTGCACAGTGAAGCTGCAGAAAAAGTAGAATTATTTAATTAACTGATAAATAATTTTACTGAAATAGTATAAACCATTAACCCAAACTATTTCTCAATAAATATATACTTCTACAGAAATATTTTTGACTGTCTCTTTAATAGATTAACCTGTGTTCTACCCTAACAAAATGTACAGCATCTTCGAAACAGTTTTCTTTTCCAGCCATGATTACTTGGAAAACTTGCCTTTTTTAGCAACAACAGTACGTCACAACAACCTTTCCTTATTGTCACTGTGGATGGCTTCACAAGCCAGAGTAAATTTCATCTAAGTTAAGAATTATCCTTAGGAAACTAATTAAATGCTCTGTTAACTTGTTGTTATCGGTTAACAATCACTGAAATAGCTATTACATTTTCCTTCCAGGAAGTCTGATTTGAAAAATTTTGCCCCACGTTATTTAGGAACAGCTAATGAAGGGTTTTAGAATTTCCTTCCTTCTTAGAACACTGCCAAGGGTGCTGGCTCTGGAGACAGAGAGCCTGGGATCCTGACTCACTGTTTATCAGCTTACTAGCCTTTTAACCTTGGACAAGTTATTTAACCCTTCTGTTCCAGAGTTCCTTCGTCTATAAGATGGTGATAGCAATAATCTATCTCATAAGGTTTTTATGAGAATTAAATCGAGTAATATATGTAAAGCACTTACAAGGCTGACTGGCACATAGTAAGCACACAGTAAGTGTGAGCTAGCAGAGCACTACTAACGGCACGTAGCCAGGTATATAACCACGGTTGGTACTGGGACAGAAGTCCTTTGACCTTCTGCATTTTCCCATTCTTATTTGCTGTAATAAAAATAGCTGTGGTGAACAAAATGAACAGTGAACCTTGGAAGTTAATATGTCTAGAATAACATCTGTTAAAAGTACCTTCATTACTGTGTATTTCCAGAGTAACTGGAACATAAGGCAAGATAGAATCTCTTCAACAGTATGTTTGGCTTAATCAAATAAATAACATGGCCCAAGACACAGAATGAGACTTTCAGCCTGAAACTAATGAACACTGCATTGCTTCTGGGTCATGCCAAATGTTAACATATTTTAATTTCCAAGTTTGTTTGGTATTTGAAGTCAGATTAGACCATCTTTGTAGCTAAGCGCACTTTCTCCTCACTCTACAAAAACCTATACTTAGAGGGGAAGCTTGTATATTTGAAAGCATTAATTAATATTAAATCATTTAAATGATTAAATTTATACAATAAGTTTGGGTTTCTCGGTATTATATTTTATAGGATTACTGTGTTATTACAGCATGCTGACAGTCCGAGGCTTCCTTCTGCATTTGGATAACAGTTTTGATACTCTCGTCCTCACTTTATAATAGAAATAATGTTGAGGCATTGTAGCTAGAATTCCTTTTTTGTATACTCAAATTATGTCACATTTTCTCCTACATTTCTTGTCGTGCCCCTCACCCGCCGGCGGGAAGGAAGGACGTGACACCGGGATTCGTTGCAGAGCGGTCTTTTATTCTTCTTCCTTTTTGTTGTTTTCCCCCTTTTTTCCTCCCCCTCCCCCCCGTTCAATATATACCCTTTAGGGGTGGCGTGGCCTTATCCCATTGATCCAAAAGCTTTATCACGGACTCCAAGCATGCTGCGCAGCCTCTCTTGGGTTAGTAGCTCGTGAAGGAGCATAGCGGTCGGCAGGGGGATGGGAGCTAGGGCGGCTCATGTGCTTGGGGCTTCTGCCAGGTCGCCATCTTGGGCGACCATTTCGCCTCCCACAATTTCTGAAGCATTCATGAACAAATGACGCAGGTAAAGTCAAGGCGGTGTGTTCAACTCTGTTTAACTCCACACTTAACTGAATGCTCGTTGTGTGGAAGATTTCATTCCAAGTGTTATGTAGGTTACAGAAATAGATAATTAGTCCTGTTCTCAAGGAACTTACAGTAGAGTGGGGAGGGAGTACAAAGAAATGGGCACAAATTGTTAGAGAGGCTTAACAGAAAATGTATCATGTTTGGTGGGGGGGTTAGGAACTACGTCATGAAGATGTAGTATTTAAATTGGGTTATAAAGAGTGGGTTGAATTTTGGTGAACAGAGGTAATTTTAGGTTATTTTAGGCAAAATTAATAGCATATGCAAAATCATAACAGTTTAGAAATAGAGGCCACTTTTCAGGAAAATGAGATTTCTGGTGTGGTTGGAATGTATAGGAGAAAATAACACAGGTATGATAAGTTAAGGTCATTGCAAAAGCTTGCGTTCTAGGTAGAATGGTTGAGACTTTCAAAGATTTCTTCTGATTAGAGTGTGTAGGTGGCAAGTAAACAATTAGGTATTGAGAAAAAGTTCACCATAAGACATCAAGCTCCCCGAGAATCAGGACTATGTCTTATTCATCTCTGTATTTCCAGCACTTAGCTGGCACATGCTCAGTAAGTGAGCTCAGTAAGTGCGGTGAATGAGTGATTAAGTAAACTGGAATAATGAGAAATGAAGAAAGTATATTACTCAAGAGTAGGTTTTTCTACTCCACATAGTGACTTAAGGATCCAGGCTACCTACATGTCAATGGATACATCACTATTTATTCATATCTGATCTATGCTATGCCCAGGAAATGACATTTATCATTGCTGCTCACAGCCTATAACTTAGGTTTAATAATGGCCCTAATTACATGTAAGGGGCCTAAGAAATTTGGGAGAACACGGAACATGGAATATTCAGTGAACATTGCTATCTCTGCCACAATGCATCATTCTGGTCACCAAATATCACTTTGTTTTCTTCTTTGCACATATAGAACTTCACCCACAGGTACCTGGTTCTAGGCTGGAATGACCTGGAACTGGGCTCAGGTCGGGGTGCCAACTGGAACGTGACTTCTTCATGCGGACTGGACTTATAAAAGCATAGCACCTTCCAAAATGCTTCCAAAAGGAAACATTTGAAAAGAAGCATCCAAACAAGTGTTCTAGGAGAAGAGGACAGCAAGGAAGAAGCTGCAGGCCTTTTCTGAACTAGCCTTGGAAGGCGCACACATCAGTTCTACTGTAGTCTCACGGTAATATGGTAATAAGTAAGTTGCTAAGTCCAGTCCACATTCAAGGGGAGAAGAATAAGATTCCACCTGTTGATAAGGGAGTAGCAAGATCAACTACAGAAGAGCATTGACTTAAGAGATATGGTGGCCGCTACTGGAAAATAAAGTCTGTCACAAATGTTAGTGCTGGTTATATTCATTTGGTTTATTTTACCTTAGAATAGCTGCATACAGTTCTTGATCTTAACTATACTTGGCTTAAAAACCAGAGGTACATATAAATGGCTCTCCTACCATTCCATTTCCTCTATCACTGTTTCCTAGAAAATACGGCTGCCATGGAGACTTCCATGCCTGTCTGGGATTATAGTCCAGCAGCCTTTGCATGCCAGTGATTACAGTAATAGCTTCTGCCTCTGAGAGTCTCAAGATGCTCATGCGCCAAGAATGTTCCAGCTCCCACTACTCTTTCTAGGGTAAGGAAATAAATGTCATACGCTTTTCAACTTGATGCTTGATATACATTTTTTTCCAGGAATAGTTAGGATCTAATGAGTCACTAGTATTACAATTTTTATTCATAATGAATTATTTAAAATCGAAAAGCACAGCATAGGGAATACAGTCAATAATATTGTAATAATGCGTGGTGACAGATGATGACTACACTTATTGTGGAATGCACTGAGTACTGTGTAAAATTGTTGACTTAATATTTTGTGGATTTGAAACGAATAAAACATTGCATATTAATGATGCATCAATGAAAATTATGCCAAAAAAGATGTTCTCATAAACAAACTCCATTTATACATTTCATCGAAGAAAGATGCAGTACAAATTTAAACACTAAGTTATAGTTAAAACTTGGCATCTTGTGTATACTTCTATCATCAACTAGGATACAATTTCTATGAGAGCAGGAAATGTCTGCTGCTCATTGCTCTATTTCTAGGATCTAGTTCAAAGCCTGGGGCATAATAGGAAGCAGGGGCGCATGGGCAAAAAATACATGTCAGAATCCATGAATCTTTGTACTGATTATATGTAACATTCTCTATTTGTAGTGGGTTTTAAGTAATTTGAAAGTTTCAATCTTTTAATACCTTTTATTGCTTAGAACAGTTATGCTCTGTGTTAAGTTTTATTAATTAAAATTATTAAATATCTCAAATGTGATCACATAATGATAAATGTACATGAGAAAGAAACACAAATTAATCTCTAGGTCCCTGTAAGATAAATTAAAGCTAAGGGCGTTTGAAATGTAGGTAAAAGTGGGGGTGGAAATAGGAAATAAGGCATCTGATATAATTTAAATCACAGCCCATTCATATATGTGTAACTTCATCACAAAAAGTTTTCTATCCCTGGGACCAAGAGCTGATATCTGAATTGGAAAGAGAGAAAAAGAAAAGCAATGAGCTGTATGATGTGTCCTATTGTGGGGTTTGCACCCTGCAGTTCTAAGTGTCTCAATTTTAAGTGCCTGGTGTTGAGTGCTTACTTTAACAAGCCTCACGCAAGTTAGAAAGGCAATTGGACCTAACCTGGGCTCACTGTTAACAGTACTGTAATTGCTGACTCCTCTATCTTTCTCGCTAAAAGATCTAAGTGCTCCTTTAGTGCAGAAATTGTATTTAACTATGTTTTTCCAGACATTACCCAATGTTTAACCCAAGCGGATCTCCAAAAGTACTGGCCAAATGATAAAAACAGTGCAAAAATATGTACATATCTTTACACAGACACATAGCCTTACAACATAACTCAAGTTATTTACTCAACAAATATTTATGGACAAGATACTAATCTACACAAAACAAATGTATATAAAGGTAGAATGAGGTTATAATATATCCATAAGTATATAGCTATTAAAATAGAGAACTAAATATTCATCCATAATTGTATATAATCATAAAATATATGTTTAAAATATTTAATTACATGGAAAAATGCTGATAATATAATCATAAATAAAACTAGCAAAGTACTAAATCACACTCATAGCATGATCCTAAAATCTGTAAGGTAAAAAACCCTGATGTTTTACTAGGATCACCAAAACCACTGGTTGAATGAGTAAAAGAATACATATATTCACACGAATCCTGACATACTTACCCTTACTAATAACTAAGTTATTCATTTTGTGACAATTAGAATAAAAATATATGGTCTAAAATATTAGTAGTGGCTGGCTCTGGAACTCTGGGTGCTCAAGATTTCCTTCTTAAACAGGTCTATTTTTTAAATTTTCGAAAATGAATATGTACTACTTTTATAATCAGGGATAAGTAAATGAAAAAGGTGTTATGGTGTAGAGAGATAAGACAAGGTGTCTCAAGGAATATACAATTGAGTATGGTAATGATATACACATAAAAATTTTATTGTATTAATAAATTTTTTTAAATTCAAGTATAATTAACATACTAAGGTGGGAAATACCATAGAAGAAAGAGGTGTAATTTTATAGGGGTTTAGGGAAGTGGGATCACTTATTATAGCTGGGATGATTAAGAGAGACTTATTGTATCTATAACTAATATACTATTACATGTCAACTAGACTTCAATTAAAAAAGAAAGAAAGACTTCTTGGAAAAAATAGCATTATATTCAAACTGTGAAAAATAGATTATGACAGGGCTATGAGAAGCATAGAAAGTCTTCAATTTCTTCATCAGAATTTTTAATGTGGAGTATTCATTTTGTTTAAAACTTCAAACATATTTTAGTTTTGCCTTCGTAACTTTATAAGGGCAGCAATTTATTATATCAAATTTCATGTTTATATACATAGAAGAATAAAATATAAATTTAAGTAAACCACAAGGTTGGTGAGATTTCTTTTTTTTATGACATTTAAAGGCAGGCCATTATATAACTCAAGAATCAAATAAGCATCCTACACTCTGACTTTTCTTGTACCATCCCAAGTACCTGCTAGGCATCTCCATTAAAATGTTCCATAACATTTCAATGTTACATGCTTTATTCAACACTAGGAAACAGTTAGCACAAATATCTGAGGCACCGTTCAGTCAGTAAAGAGATCATATTTGCTGTTTTTTTTTCCAAATTGGAAAAATAAAATATCAACGGAAAATGGGAGTGAAGCGAGGAGTGGCAGGATTTGGCACTAAACTAAGTTGCTGAAGCAGGATGTGTTATGAGTAGTCAAAAAAGATACTAAAACATCATAAATTGAACAAATAAGACTGCTTCATTTATTATGAACTCAAAACTTCAACATATATGAGGATGCAGAAAGGGATTTCTTTTTTCTTTTTCTTTCTTCTTCCCACCACCTGCCGATGCAAATTGAGATGGAAACACTGGATGAAAAATAGTTTAACAAATACAAAACTTGGCCAATATAACTAATTCAGTAAGCTGAAGATAATAATAACAAATGGCTATTTTTGTTGTTGTTTTTCAGTAGTCAATGTCTGACAAAAAATGAAGTCTACAATAAGAAAAGTTATTGTTTTAAAAATTTAAGAAGTTGGTATTCTTAACTTCCCAATGTTCAGCTTAAATTTTTTAAATTATATTATTGCTCTGGGCTATTTTTATCCTCTTAATAATTTTCTTTGTTCAAGTCCAATATATTCCACTTTTTATATACTATATTAAAATGCTATAATTTAAGGTTTGATTTATGAGATTACAAATATAGAATTAATGGGAGATGCTTCTACTAGTCATTAATAAAATAGGCTGCATTCTTCCCAAAGGAACAGAGTAAGTTGGAAAAAGAATAGGCTTTTGGAGGCAATCTCATCTGAAATTTGAGTTCTGCAACTTTCTGGACTGTGATCTGAGACATATCACGTAACCACTGAACCCCGTTTGCTCATCTTTAAAATGAGGATATCAACATTCACCATGTTGCAAGTTACTGTTAACATCAGATGATACAATAATACCTGGGTAATTCTTAGTTGTCACACTCATACATGATAGTAGTTTTTATTATCAAAGGTACGATACGTATCATATAATTATATTGTTTTTAGATCTGTCAGTCATTGACTTGTGTCAGTCATTGACTCTAGAGCAGAGGTTGTGACCAATAACACTTATCACTTAAAAACTGTATTTAACGTGAACATTATGTAAAAATCTAGTGGCATTATGGCATTGTTTATGCATTTTTAAAAAGTAAGTCTGCACGTGAAGTTTACTGGACCATCTTGTTCTCTTACCCCTATGGCTACTCTCAGCATATCACATCCAAAAACAACTTCACGTACCCACAAATTGAATTAAAAAAACTTGCAGTGAAATATTAAAGTTCAGTGACAGTTTCTTTGGGATAGAAGAAAGAGTTGTATTACTTAAAAAAACAACCTCATAAACAGGAGAAACCTAACAGAGGACCATAGGGAGGGGAAGGGGGAAAGAGAGTTGGGGAGAGAGAGGGACACAAACCATGAGAGACTATTGAATACTGAAAAGGAACTGAGGGCTGAAGGGGGAGGAGGGAAGGGGGTGATGGTCATGGAGGAGGGCACTTGTGGGGAGAAGCACTGGGTGTTATATGGAAACCAATTGGACAATAAACTATTATTTAAAAAAAAACTTCATAAATAATTTTCCTTAAACCTTTTGCTCCAAAGGACCATTGTCCCAATCACGCCCTCTCTCCCCAGTGAGGCAGTGATCTCCCCTCCCCACACTCAGCTACCCATGCTCTCATTTTGCTTTACCCAACATCCTGATGAAGAAAGCAATGGATCTCTTTTAGGTAGCTTGGGAAGGAGGAGTATGGATATTTTTCTTGGTACATAGCTCGACAAGTAGACCAGAAAGATCTTGGGGACAAGGATCATCTTTATAACTCTATCAAACATGTAGCACAATAAATACTTGTCAAAATAATGTAGATATTATTCCTTTTTCTATATAGCACTCAGTTAATTAGTAATTGGTTTATATCATGGGTGGGTATCTATTCTGTTCATTAGTTTTTCTCTCTTTTTGGCTATTATCTAGAGACATGAAAAACGCCATCATGATGAATAAGGATGAAAAGGAGAAATGATTGAAATGTTAATTTTGTCATATATTAATGATTCTTAGAAAAACATTTGGTAGGAGAATCCTCAAAAACTTTTGAACAAAAATAAGACTTCTAAATCATCTTTTGGACACCACTAATCTGCCCTATTGCATGGATTAAGAAACTATCACTCTGCCAGTGCAACCTGCGCTTTACCACCACACAGTTCTGAGAGTTGCTGTCCCACTTAAGAGGTGGCTGGAAATCATTACTGTCCCTCTCCCTAAGCATGAACATTAGCGTGTTCTGCAGTAGCCTAAACTAACTTCTACATAATGGATATCAAAAATTAGTTTAATCCTTAACCTCTTCATCAGGGTAGAGTGGCTTCTAATTCAAATTAACAATATTACTGCTTCTTATTTGCATGATATTTTTAGTATCCAAAATGTTTTTGCACTAATTCTCATATTTGATTTTCACAATAATCACAGAGTTAACTACTAAAGAAACTGTAAATCACAAAGGTAAGAGATCAACTCAGGATCATACAGGGGTCAATGGCAGAGCCAAGGTCAGAACTCGGGTGTTCTGCCTTCCACTTCCCCACTCATTTTACCGTACACCTTTCTGCCTCACTCCAGAAATGGAAGGGCACTCTTCGTCTCCCTCTTAAAGAAATATATCTTGTTGATAGTACTGCTATGAACATTGGGGTACATGTGTCCCTATGAATCAGCACTCCTGTATCCTTTGGATAAATTCCTAGTTGTGCTATTGCTAGGTCATTGGGTAATTCTATTTTTAATTTTTTGAGGAACCTCCACACTGTTTTCCAGAGTGGCTGCACCAGTGTGCATTCCCACTAACAATTCAAGAAGATTCCCCTTCTCCACATCCTCACTAATATCTGTTGTTTCCAGAGTTGTTGATTTTAGCCACTCTGACCGGTGTGAGGTATGGAAAGAGCCCAAATGTCCATTAACTGATGAATGGATATAGAAGATGTGGTATAAGGGAATACTACTTGGCAACGAGGAAGAGTGAACTCTTGCCATTCGCAACAACATGAATGGAACTGGAGTGTACTATGGCAGGTGAAATAATCAGTCAGAAAGATACATGTTTTCACTCCTATGTGGATCTTGAGAAACTTAACAGAAGACTGGGGGGAAGGTAAAGAAAAAAAATGTTACATACAAAGAGGGAGGCAAATCATAAGAGACTCTTAAATACAGAGAACAAACTGAGGATTCATGGGGATAGGGGCAGGGGGCAGGCAAAATGGGCATTGAGAGGGGCACTTGTTGAGGTGAGTATTGGGTGTCATATTAATGATGAATCACAGGAATCTAAGAGTCAAGAGTACCCTGTATACACTGAATGTTAACTAACTTGACAATAAATTATATAAGAAAAAGAAAAAAATACCTTTACAAGGACATAAATTTGTGAAACGGCATGAGACATTTCATATAAAACTTAAAAAATGTAACTTAAAATATCAAATAATGGCAAAGGAATCCAATGAATTCTTTTTCACTGTAGGGAAATTGAAATTAACAAAAATGATTGAAACTAATTATGCTCATTGACTAAAGCAAATGTGTTTTCATTTTTTTAAATAGCAAAAATGGTAGCACCCAGAGTTTACTCTATGACATCCACAGTTTGAGCATTCCACAGATATTAACACTCAATCCTCATAAAAATGCCATGAGGTTATCCTACTGTTCGCATTTTTAAAAATGGAGAAACTGAAGTATAGAATGGGGAAGTAATAGTCACAAAGTTAAAAAGCAAGTAAGGGTCAGAGCTGAGATTAAAAAAAAACCAGGTTGTTTGGCTTCAGAATCTGAGCTTTAACTGTTATATTAGCAAAATCCTTCTCAAATTATGTTTTTTGCATATGTTGAATATGAAAACTTCCAAGAGCATAATATATTTTTAAGTCAAAGAAAAAGGAACTGATAAGTATGAAATTGGAGAACTGTGAACACCTCTAAGTAATAACACCTCTTCCCAGTCTCAGTTTTTATATTCAGCTGGGAATTCAGTTGAAAAATACAATAGTGTATAAATGAAGTTCAGAAACATAATTATGTTTGGAAATTAAATACTTGGAAATTTTACCAAAGCTGCAGAAGGAAGAGCATTTAATCAAAATCTCCCTACTCGAATATCAGTTTTACCTGGTATATCACCGAAATACTTTTGTGCTGCAGTGAAAATATAGATGATCTACTGCCTGGCAGAATGTGTCTGGCCTATTGTTACAAAGTAATGCTTTACTGGAAATCTTCTGCACCTGTACTATGTCAATAAAAGAGTCACTGTAGTTCACGAGGAAGAGATTCTCTCATGAAAGGAAATGATGGTTATATGTCAGGAACACAATGAACCTGAACACAGAATGTCAGTTACAAAAGTGATACATGTTGAAAAGTTAGCATTTACCTTATGGTAAGTCATACAAATTCCTTAGAGCTGCAATGAAATATCATAGTGATATGATCTCAGTAAAGAAATCTAATGTTCCTTTATCTAGATACACTCAAATTCTGTTACGTCCCCATCTATAAACCTCATATTTTCTTCAGACTACTATTACATTCCACCAGCAGTATGAACAAGAAACAAAAATTCAGACTTTCAATGACATGACATAAACACTGTTAAATAGTTTAGTACAAATGCTTCTATAAGTCTCGGGTAGAGGTCCAATTTAATTAAAGTTGCTTAAGACTTTTTCTTTCTTTATTCAGAATCAAAAATAAATTTTAAAGGAATATGATATAACATCAAATATTTATAAAGTAATCATTTGAAAATCCATTTTTTATGTAAATTCCGAAGGGGACAGCCTTCTTCTGTTATGAATAGGAAGCTAGTTCTTAAAGCTCTAATGCAATTATTACCAAGACATCAGTATATCTGAGGGAAACATTGAAACTTGTTTTGAAACTCCTGGATTCGTAAAAGATTGAGTAATCATGTGATCAGCTACTTTAAACCTCAAGTGTTTAAACAAATCAATTAAATAAGTCAGAATAGAAAAAAAAAAAAGAAATATTGATGGAAACAGTGAAGGGAATGAATCCTACCGAACACAGACAATCTAGAGGGTTGAAGTGAAATGCTTTAGAATTGCTAAAGACACAAAAAAGATTTATGTAATCCTAGAAAAACACAGACATTTTAATGTCACTGAAACTCAACATAGAACTGTCATGTAACTAGAAATTGCCAAGACTATAGATGTTATCAAATTGTGAGATGTGAGAAGTGTGAAAAATACCTCATACATATATTAGTTAAACTTAATATTTGTTCTTAAGATTAAGTCTTTATGTAAAAAATAAAAAAAAATAAATGTAAAGCAAATGGGGTAGAGGAAATTCCTAAATACCCCTGATTGCTAAAAATAAATAAATAAATAAAATTATTAATAGAACATTATAAACAAATTCATTAAAAAGTAGTAAAACTTTTTTTATGTTTATTTTTGAGAGACAGAGGACAGAGAGAGAAGGAACACAGAATCAGAAGCAGGCTCCAGGCTCTAACTGTCTGCATAGAGCACAACATGGGTCTCGAACTCATGAACTGTGAGATCATGAGCTGAGCCGAAGTCGGTTGCTTAACAGACTGAGCCACTCAGGTGTCCCAACTAATTTTTAATAAATGTGTTGAAAGAGGATTGTGAAGGAAAAATAACTCTCCGTTTGGTTAATGTGAATCAAGTTTACAAAAGGAAGTTGGGGGAAAATAAAAAGGACTATTGACCAAGAGATGGACAGGTGTAAGAAAGTCACAAGGTATCATTTAGTGCCTTGGGATTCGTAAGAACACCACCCCTGGGCTTGGCGGGGTAAAGGGAACAAGTGCTTACTGGGATACAAAGAGAGCCTTTGTAAAGAGTCCCCTGCAAAGATCTGGGACTTGTATGGTGGATATGGCTGCCAGCACTTCCCAGCTCTGTGTGTGCAGGCTGCTTCTCAAATCCAGAGTTTCCCCTCTGCTTCTTTAATCCAGAGAAACCCCTCAGGTTTCATAACTTGCTTTGACCAATAAGTGGATGTAATGTACTAGTTCCAGACCTTGGCCTTAAGAGGTCTAAAAAGTTCTTTGTATGACCTGACCCATCATGTAAAAACACCTGACTACCTTTCTGGAAAGAGAGGACCAATTACTCCCAGACATTCTCGCCACTACAGCTGAGGTACCAGACCTGTTCTGGTCCCAGATGACCTCCCAGTGGAATGCAGTCACCTAAGCCATCTCAGCCAACACAAGATGGGAAAGTGGAACTTTGCAGAGAGAATCCAGAAAATCCACGGAATTGTGGAAAAAAAAGTGTTGTTTTAAGCCATTAGAATTTGGAATTGTTGTACAACAGTAGGTGCCAGCTACAGCTTGGGTTGTAGAATTCCGTCAGCCTGGAGAACCCTTCAAGGAGGGAACTGGTGACATAAATACCTTGATCTCAGACTTCCCACGAGACCATGGGAAAAATGAGGGTCCAGAGAGTCCACTGCCATAGCACCTATGCCAGCTCTAAGACAGAGAGTGGGATAGAAAGGGACGAAGAGTGTGCCTGAAGGAGCATAAAGAATACACCCAGCACACCCACCAAAATATACATATTCAAATACCCAAAGTATTCTAGTCCCTCAACTGCATTTAAGATATCATTCAAAATACTTCTATACAATGAACTTTCCTATAGAGCCTACAGCAAAGTTCTTGGAATATCTTTCATGTTGATAATGTTTTTTACTCTTTAAAAGTGGATGTGAATATTGCATAGATTTACAAGCTCTAGAAACAAGACTTGTGAAGGTAGATGGTCAGTCTCGGTAAGCAGTGTCCAATAGAACTTGCTGAGATGATGGGCATAGGCTGTATTTGCACTGTTTAATACAATAGCTACTAATAACTTGTGGCTATTGAGCACTTGATGTGAGGCTAGCATGACTAATATACTCGACTTTTAATTCTATACAATTAAATTCAATACAAATTAAGTAGCCTTATGTGACTAGTGGCTACCATACTGGATAGCTAAGATCTCTTTATCTCTTCAGGGAAAAACATGAGGTAAAGCTATAAGCAGCAAGCCTGATTCTTTATGTGACTTACCAATTACTATTGGAGGTAGTTCTAAATAATAAGTTTGAGTAACATTTTAATTGCAGAATGACAGAATTGCAGGATTATACAAATACAGCTTTTCATAGCAACCAACACAATGTTCAATAAACCAGAGTAATGAGAGTTAAGGAAGCCACGAATAATCCAAATACCCAGGAAAAACAGACTGGTCAAGGGGCGCCTGGGTGGCTTAGTCGGTTGAGCGTCCGGCTTCTGGCTTTGGCTCAGGTCATGACCTCACGGATCGTGGGTTCAAGCCCCGCTTCGGGCTCTGTGCTGACAGAGCCTGGAGGCTGTCTTTGGATTCTGTGTCTCCCTCTCTCTCTGACCCTACCCTGCTTGTGCTGTCTCTCTCTGTCTCTCAAAAATAAATAAAAAAACATGAAAAAAAAACCCAGACTGGTCAAAATTTGGTGTAAAGTGGATTGAATAGAAATTTTATAAACTACTCATGACCTCCACTATGTGGAGAATGCCCAGCTTCCCCAGGTGAGCAGGATGCTATTCAAGAGGCATTCTTTTTTCTTACCCTACCTAAGTACTGAGGTGATCTATACAAGCCGAGAGAACTTTGGAACACAGTAGCCAGGCCCACAATTCACACAAAGAATGCAGATCCGACTCAAGACTTCACAGACTCCATCCATCAGGAAACCTGCCCATGAGCCACTGGGGATGCTGTGGGCCCTGCCCACCAGCCCACAGACACCACCAGCACTCCAGTGCCTCACCTATACACCATCACATGGCTGTACCCATGGGCAGCAAGTCAAACCTTTGCAGATGGATGGATAATGAGCACACACAGAGCTGGCCCCACTGTGCTGGATTAGAAGAAAGCACTCATTTTAAGCATTTCCGGGCACTGCACTAAGGAGAGCACACAGGAGGCTCTGAGCACCGGACCAGAATTGGTAGGATCTAGAGAAAGCACACAATCTTAAGTTAAGGTCTTCTTTGCCCCACGAGATGAGGAACAGGATATGGGGAGAGAGGACATCCATAAGAAGGTCCTGAGAAGGCATCTTAATCCCTGGCTGGGCTGACTGGGGAAGGTGGTTCTCTCCAGGAACTAGTCACTAAAGACTAGAGGAGGGGACTACTTCTGCAAACTCAAAGAAAGCAACAAAAGACTGTAAGGAACATGAAATACCAAGGGAGCATGGCACCACCAAAGGAACCCAGTAATTTTCCTGAACTAAATGCAAAAATAAAATGGAGATCTACAAATTGCCTGACAAAGAACTAAAAATAATGATCTTAAGGAAGTCCAGCAAGCTACATGAGAACACAGATAAACAACGATATCCAAAAAAAAAACCAAACAAAAAAAACCCCCAAACCAATGTGCAAGCAAAAAGAGAAGTTCAACAGAGAGACAGGAATCATAAAAAAGAACCATACAGACACTTCGGAGCTAAGAAATACATTGAATAAGATAAAGAATGCAAGAGGGAGAGCATCAATATATCAGACTTGGTCAAGTAGAAGGAAGACTCTGTGAACCCAAAGAGAGACCATTTGATTCCAGGCAGAGGAGCTCCTGTGGGGCACATCTTCATGTGTTCAGGCTGTTACAACAAAATACCATGAACTGGGTGGCTTATGAGCAATAAACGTTTATTTCTCACAGTTCTGCAACCCAGGACATCCAAGATCAAGGCTGGCAGATGCAGAGACTTGGTGAAAGCCTGGTTCCTAGATGGGGTTTTTCCCCCTGTAACTTCATATGGCAGAAGGAAGTGGTAAGTTAGCTTTTGGGGGTTTCTTTCATAAGGCCTCTACCCTCATGCCCTAAGTACTTCCCAAAGGCCCCACCTCCCAATGCCAGTAGCACCAGTTATGACAATCCAAACTATAACTTGAGCTTACCAAACACCACCTAGGGGTCAAAACTGCACCCCCACCGCATTGAGAGCCATTTCTGTAAAGCAAGATATTATATATGATACATATGTAATAATGTATAACAGTATTAACATACAAATAATAATAACATATATTATTATAATCGTATGTAATACACAAAGGACTAATAATTATTTTTCAAACAAATATTGCTAATTTCACACTGAAAATGTATCTGAATGTAAATTACTGCTCTGTGGAGCAATACCATTTTCTTGTGAGTTCCTCCAGAAGTATCTAATGGTCAGAGAACAGCCAAATAGTATAACGGAATTTGACCCTGTACTTCCAATTCAAAATGTTGACTCTAAAAACCTAGTTATAGGTAGTAAAGTTTAATTTATTCTTTTAAAATTATAAATATATATTTTGTATAAAGTTTTAAAAATAAAGTACATAATGAACTCATCTTTTTCTCCAAAGGTAACAATGTTAAGAGTTTCTTGTATATTTTCCCCCAAAGGTTGCTGGGTTGCTGTATATAAACACAAAGGTGTGTGTGTGTGTGTGTGTGTGTGTATGTGTGTACACACACACACTTTTAAGGCCAAAAAGTACTGCTGAGAGGAATGGGATGGAGTTCTAGCTTGGTTAATTATTAGCTGGTTGGGTGCTCTTAGGTAGATAACTTATTTTCTCTATGCCTGTTTCCTCTAGGAAAATAAGTTTTTACTAGAAGATCTTTAAGTACCCTCACAATTTTAATGATACATGACTCTGTAATATGTTTCTAATAGAAATAATGCCTCAATTCCTCTTCCAAACTCCTGTCCCTCACCCCCCATCAATAGTCGTTAGCTTCCTGATAACTTTTATTTTCATGCTGGCCACCAAAACAAACATGTTATTTCTATAGACGTTTTCCCATCTCTTCTTCAGATTCAGTAGTCCAATGACTAAGCACACTTAACATTTCTGGGAGAATATCTCTAACCAGAACCAATTTACTCCTGGCTTTAAAATTAAATAAAAACTCAGAATTTAGTATCTAATAATATGTATTTTTAAATGCAGAAACAGTTAAGAAGTGCAGTAACTTGACATAGGGCAAGGTGACCTTGATCCTGTAGTCTTCACCACTGCAGGCAATTACAGTGAGGTAAATAAAAAGTAAGCAATAAAATACCTGCAAGTGGTTTGGATTCTAATTCTAGAGGTGGAAGGGAGACAAAAACTCTTGTCTTTTTCTACATCTAAATATAAACTTCGAAATGTGAAGAGAACAAAATTTTATGTCAAATTATTCATGTGGTAATTTTCATATATTGGAAAGGATTGTAAACCTTGCAGATAAAAACAGTCTAACTCAAAAAATGCACAAGTGTATTATGTTTGAATTTTTTTTACTGCAAAACATTAAATTGTTTCAAAGCTGTATGCTTATTTATACATGATGACAGGACATAAAAAGTTAATAAGCAAAATAATGACTCACTATCTTGAACAAAAATATTTTTCCATATAGGTATGTGTGTGTGTGCATGTGTGTATATTACTCATAGAATATTGGAAATAGAAATTATCCAAAACCTACATACTCTTCTCATAGGTTATAATTGGTCATAGCCAGTAGCACGGCAAGAAAAATGACATTTGGGATTTTAAGTGGTGGGATGGTTCGCTGTCTTTCGGTGCCATGGTGAAGCTGCTCCTGCTACTCAAAGAGGAGTGTAGGATGTTCTTCTCTGTCTTGGAGACCAGCATGTTCCTGACCTTGAGGCTCGCTATGGACTAGTACAGGGTGTCAGCAAGGCTGCGGCAGTTAGACGCTGAAGGGGGCAGGTACCTAGTCATCCCCTCAGGGGAAAACACTGGTAAAGGGACAAGAAAGGGAACCTCAATGAAAATACAAACCAGGGAAGGATGCTAGGATAAGAAGACTGCCTTGTGATGGGAATATGGTAGAGCAGATCCTCCGGAATGAAACTGAGGTAGGGCAGGAGTTGTGGGGAAATGGTATCGACCAAGCAGAGAGACTATCAATTAGCCCAGACATGTGCCAGGATGCTAAATAAACGGCCTTGGCTGAGTCAGAAAAATATATGAGACCACTGTGTTAAAAGTACCTTCAGAACCAGGAAATGCTTGGTCTTATTCAGTTTTAGACGAACTTAATCCTAAAGTAGATATAACGCAGCAAGTCCATTTTATGTATTCAAATCAACTGAAATATTTTATATCTATTATATGCTTAGTTCTCATCTCCTCCAAAAAGCTCTCCTAAAGACATATGCCACTGAACTCTTTATTAAAACTCATATAGGATTTACCTTCTCTAAAAACATACTTTTGTATATTATACCATTTTCTAATAATATATACCATACAATTTGAACTATACCATCACTAATTGTTTTATTTATGTATATCGCTCTTTTCTAGCTAAGCCGAATATTCCTTAAGAGTCTATAGCTTGTCACACATTTGGAAACCAATAATGCCTAGTGCTGTTCTAGGCATAATAATAGGTACCATATAAATATTATTTTAATGGACTTAGAAAATAAACATAGCCAATTATATTATACATATATAAATATTATGCTTAAAGTATAAGTAAAATGCTCCCAGTTGCCAAGATTATAATATTTATATGAAGACAGCACTCCATGACGGCCAAGAACACTGGCTTTCAAGCCAGACTAACCCAGATTTGAATCCTGTTTTATCCAGTTACTAGCTTATGACTAAATTATCTAAACTCCCTGAACTCTAGTTTATTCATTGGTAAAATGTAAATTAATAGTTTATAGGGTTGTTGTGTAAATTAAAGGAGTTAATATATGTGAAGCACGTGGCAGACAACCAGTTTAAAAAATTATTAAAAAAATAAATTTTAGTTTATATTATAATACATTTTTGAATCACTTTCAGAAGGGAGAGTAAATATTTCTTCACTTAACATTTTCCATGTCTAACATCACTTACTTTAAATGTTGACACGAATTAATCTAATTTTCTTCAGTTAATGTCATGGATATATAAACTTTTAATTTTCTCTTAAATAAATAAGATATTCAGTAAAATGATTGGCCCCATTTAGAGCATGCTTTTTTATGATATATGAAGACCATCCACAATTCTGGCCTTGGAATGACCCTGTAGCTGGACTTTATCTTCTCCTATCAGTTAAAAGATAACCATTTTCCATGATTTAAAACTCTGAGGGATAGCATCGGAATTCATAAAGTAGGTGGTACTTCCAAATAAGTATTTTGCCCAAATCCTCAAAGTATAAAGTATTTTTAAGAAGACGTGGTTATTCAGTACACTTGAGAGAATCACAAGAAGCCGCGTGCCGCTGATCAGAGCATACAGGACACCAGCATCAGGTAACACCCCACCCCCACCAATACAATTGGGTGAGATTTCATTTTAACTGAGCCACCTAGCCAAGCTCCATGAACTACATTATGACTTATTATTATAGAATTTAGATTATGTCTGATCATTGATTAAATTTGAAATTTTAGTATGACAGTAAACCATGTGGCTGGTATAGAGTCTAATCTAATGTAAACACACTGAGTCTCCTGAAATAGGCTCAATCAATATAAAAGAACAGGTGAGGTGCAGCGCCAGGAAAACAAAGGTGTCTGCACATAATCATCTTACTCTTACTACGGGAGCCTGGATATATGAAGAATTAGTCACCAGCCTTACAGATATTACTGTAGAAATAATGTAGGTTCTTCAATTTGTATTTTATTAAATTTAACCATATTGATTTAACTCGTTTCTCACATTTATTACTTTTCAAAATTTAGTGTATGTTAGAAGAACGCTAAAATTATATACTTAATGCTAATTCAAAATTATTAGAAATATCACTTAATGTCTGAGATAGATAACTTAAAATGTTTCTATAGATAAAATATGTAAGGAACATAAGTTTGACAATTTTGGAAAGTGGGATGTGAAGAAAATATTGGCACAGAATCTTGGAAGAGTTCTGAGGTAAATTAACTCTTTCAGCAGGCTACAGTTCCTTCCGTCCCTTGACTAAAATATAGACGATCTGGGGCTCCTGACAAGTGACCAACTTTGGCTCAGGTCATGATCTTGCAATTTGTGAATTTGAGCCCCTTGTCAGGTTCTGTGCTGACAGCTCCGAGCCTGAAGCCAGCTGTGGATTCTGTCTCCCTCTCTCTCTGCCCCTTCTCTGCTTGTATGTGTTTTTCCTCCCTCTCTCTCTATTTATAAATAAACAGACATTTAAAAATAAATAAATAAAATATAGAATATCCTAGTCTCCCTAGGTAATAATTTATGTGCTGACGATACAAAGAAATGCATAGCTTCCTGCCTTTGAACAGCTGGTAGGAAAGAACAATAAAAACAAGTAACAATATTGTTCCTCTCCTACCTTCCCATAAATCTAAATCGACTGATAATTCTCCTTTCCCTAAACCTTTAATCTACTCTATATTTCGTATTTCTATTAGCATTTAAACCTCCTTATGATATATCCATTAGTGTATATACATGCACACAAGCTGATATGTGCTCGTACACATATATGTGCAAAGACATAATTCACGTACCTGAGCCACCACCATATCCACCAAACTACAACTACATCTTCCTCGCAGAGAAAGTATTTTAAACATACTTCTCTAGGGGTGCTTGGATGGCTCATTCAGTTAAGCACCTGACTCTTGATTTAGGGTCTCAGGTCATGGTCTCATAGTTCAGGAGTTTTAAACCCTATGTTGGGCTCTACACTGAGGGCACAGAGCCTACTTGGGATTCTCTCTCTCTTCTCTCTCTCAAAATAAATAAATAAACATTTAAAAAAATACTTGTCTATACTTATTCCCTTTACTGTCTCACATCTTCTCTAATCTGGCTTCCATCCCCACCTCTCCATCAAAACTGCCTTCGCCAGAGTTTCTTTGCCAACTTGCTGGTTTCTTTCTCTGAGGCGTTCTCAGTCCCTACTTCGTCTCTCAAAGCAGTCTTGCAATGTCCTTTCCTTGCCGTTGGTAAGATGACGTCCTGATTTGCCTCCTTGGCTGCTCCATCTTCTTCTCCTGCACTTCAACGTTCACCTTCTGTCCTCTAAGACCATATTACCAATCTTTACCTCTCCCATAAAGTATGATCTTATCCTAATGGGATTATAACATAAATGAATATCTGTATGTATGCATGGGTGTATATACATAGAAGATCATAATGAGAACACCCACGTGCAAGTAAGGAATATTTAGCGGCAGCAGCACACATGGCCACGTCTCTCTTTCCACTTAGTGAATGGTCCAAGGAGGAATTTGGGAGGATTTTTTTTTTTTTACAGTAGACAGGATAAAATCATAAGATGAAGGACTTTAGTTATAAATAAAAGAACATGTAGTAAGTCTGACAACTCAAAGTGTTCTTATTCCTTCTACTGACATGATGATTCTTACAGTAAATAAACTGTGTTTTCCTGAATTCACAGTGCATCGCCACATGAAATTTTTACATTAATATATGGGAAAAGCTCTAGTTGACTTGGATTGCTAGTAATTTGTAGCAGTTTCCTGCCTTAATTTCTCCCTTTACTTGCTGCCACCAATGTGGGCTGGACTTGCCCAAATGGTGTAAAATTAAGCCTCAAAATAACAACATGCAAATCAAAGAAAGTATTTACAAAATTCAGAAGATACAGTTCCTGCAGTATTAGATAATCATCTTGGATCCCATGTTATCCCCTAAAATTCTGTTGTTTACCTAAAACTTTCTTCCTGTCAATACTTTAAAAAGGCAAAAATTATAATGTATTCATTAACAAGTATTAAAAATGTGGAAACATGTGATGGTTGCCAAGAATGAGAAAAGCATAACTCATAATCCACTTTTCTTTAAGCTGTATAACAGACATTTTCAACACCTCTTAACAGCTTTCAATAAAATAAAATAATAGCCTTGATAATGTATTTTTATACTGAGTATTCACGAAGTAGACACTAAACTATGCTAAACTTCTATGTCATGTGTAAAGCTATCACTATGTTCTGATAATCTCTTATAGTTTAACAAATTATACTAATACTTGATTCATAACTTTTTGAATGACTGGATGGCTGGATGACTCAGTTGGTTCAACTTCGGCTCAACTCATGATCTCACAGTTTGAGTTGCAGCCCTGCGTGAGGCTCTGTGCTGAAGGCTCAGAACCTGGATCCTGCTTCAGATTCTGTGTTTCCCTCTTTTTTTGCCCCTCCCCTGCTTGTGCTCTCTCTCTGAAAAGTAAATAAACATTAAAAAATGTTTTTTTTTTTTCCAAAATGGCTTCAGTCATACAGCTGGTATCTTAGTGTTTCTTAGTGTCTCTCTAGCTCTCTCCCTCCCTTCATTCCTTTCTTCCTCCTATCTCCCTCTCTCTCAATCTCTCTCTCCCTCTCCCTCTCTCTCCCTCTCTCTCAATCTCTCTCTCCCTCTCACTCTCTCTCTCTCTCCCTCTTTCTTATCCTTGTCCCCTCAGCCCCCAAGCTACATGCTTTGAGCTTCTCACAGCTTGGTGGCCTCAAAGAATACAGATTTGCTGGCTTACTCTGAGCAAATATTTTAAGAGCAAGTGTTCCAAAAGGTAAGAAAGCTGCTAATCTTTTAAGGCCTGGGTCTGGCGCCCAGCACAGTGTCACATACAGAATGCATTACTGGAAAAGCCATTGTAAAGTCCACCCAGATTCAAAGGATAAAATGCCACCTTCCTTTTAAATAATGCCAACGAATCTGTAGTCTTCTTAAATCTACAACACCTTGTTTGAAGCAATAATGAAAATTATTCTATTTCTTGTCAATAATGCCCGTATTCAGCTAACAATGAATAGCAACTACACGTAAAGTACTCTACTGAGAGATAGATAAAACAGTCTTTTTCTTCAAGGAATTAAAATTTTCATTCAAAAAAAAAGGAAAGGGCAAGTCAAAATAATTAAATGACTAGTTTCTGGTAATATTTTAAACAAGCCAAGGAGAAAGGGAAAATAACAGCAGTGAGAAAAGACTTGTTAGAAATTCACAAATCCGGGGCACCTGGGTGACTTAGTTGGTTAAGCGTCCGGCTTCGGCTCGCGTCATGATCTCATGGTTCATGGGTTCCAGCCCTGTGTTGGGCTCTTTGCTGACAGCTAGCTCAGGGCCTGGAGGCTGCTTCAGAATCTGTATCTCCCTCTCTCTCTGACCCTCCCCTGCTCGCACTGTCTCTCTCTGTCTCTCAAAAATAAATAAAAAACATTAAAAAAAAAAGAAATTCACAATCCTTATTCTGTCTACAACAGCAATGCCAACCTCCCCATGTGTAAATACCTGAAAAACATTCTCTATTTTGACAAAATGTCAATAGTGAATAGAATATTATTACCTTCCATATACTATATTTGATTCTGAGGATAAACACATTTTAAGAGACAAATAGGACTATTTCATTGTCTTCCAAGGGAAACCAGAGATGATCATATTTAATATTAGGATTGAAGACACATTATCTAAACCCAGAAATGATGCATATAAAAAGATATGATCCCAGGCACATTTAAAATTGGATTAATAGGTGGACCTTGGGGCCCCTGGGTGACTCAGGCAGTTAAGCGTCCGGCTTTGGCTCGGGTCATGATCTCACGGTTTGTGGGTTTGAGCCCCGTGTCGGGCTCTGTGCTGACGGCTCTGAGCCTGGAGCCTGTTTCAGATTCTGTGTCTCCCTCTCTCTCTGACCCACCCCTGCTCACGCTGTCTCTCTCTGTCTCTCAAAAATAAAAAACATTAAAAATAAAAAAAATTGGTGGATGATTTTCTTTGATAAACAAACATTTATTGAGTGCCTGCTATGTGCCAAGGCATTGTACCATATTGTTTTGGAGATATAAAGATTAAAGAAGACATCATTTTTGCAAACAAGGAGCTTAAAGTTTCAGGGGGAAAGAGCTGAGCAAACGTGCAATCCTGTGACAGAAGGGCACGTCCCACAGTGGGGGCAAGGGCAGGCTGTTCTGGAAGGACCACAGGGAAACGCTTAGCCCAGAGTGAGGGCTGATATGTCCGCGTAGACCCTCCAGAAGACAGTGATAACCTGACAGCTGAACGTCCACTGGAAGGACATTGCTGTTATTTGAGACCGAAGGAGGCCAGTTTTGAGTAATGAAAGAATTAGCAAACATCTTAAACAGAGAGGCAAAGATTGTTGACAGATTTGGAAAAGAAAAATCATGTTTGATTCAGGGCAAAGCCAGCGTGGCTTTTGTGGAACTTTGGGGAGAATTTGGGGCAGAAAGACATATGGAAAGATAAGCCACATCACTTAGTACCTTTTATTAGATGCTGAAGAATGTGGATTTCATACTAGAAGCCATGAGGGGGGACTAATGGATAAAATAAATGAACATAATTTCAAATGGCTATTTACACCTGCATAGCCACATACATATAAAAGCATATTTGTAAACAGCCAGTAAATATTTAAAAATGTACATATCAGAGCTCAAAAATACAAGCACGTGAAAGCTTTTAAACATAATGTCATAAATCTGAAGGGTTTTATTTATGAGCCAAATGTGTTTTTTCAATTGCTGGCATTTATTAGATTGCCTATTGATTTAGTGTTTACACTTTTAGTGTTATAATTATTTTATGCAGTGACAAGTATGAACTATTATTTAAAGAGTGACTAATACAAAAGATTCTGCCTAATCTTAACTAGAAACCATACAACTATTATATATGTGTTATTATAATATATATATTAAAATTGGTAGTAGTATTCCCATTTTACTAAATGGAAATTTACATGTACTATAAACCTCTAATAATTCATCTATCATAAATGACCCATAAAGATTTAGAAAATAAGACCTACTCAGAAAGAAGTTCATCTCTATCAAAATAAAATTTAGACAAATAGCAAACATTTCTCAACTAGTGGTTTAAAAATTTTTTTTAAGCTGATCCATTATTTTTTAAAGGGAGAGAGGCAGAGTGAGTGGGGGAGGGGCAGACAGAGAGGGAGACACAGAATCTGAAGCAGGCTACAGGCTCTGAGCTGTCAGCAAGCATAGAGTCCAATTTGGAGCTCGAACTCATGAGCCACTAGACCATGACCTGAGCTGAAGTCAGATGCTTAGTCTACCAAACCAGCCAGTGCTCCTTTTATCTAGTAGTTTTTAAGCTTAATAACACATGACATAGTCAGTTATTATATAACAATGAAGCCATTACAAATATTTAATCTTTAATGTGCACTTTGTCTCTTAAGATGTATGCAGAATAGTATCCTCTCATTCTATTGAGATGTTTCGAGACTATGTGAGCTCCTGAGTATACTGATTCATTAAGGTTTTGCCCTTAAAAAAATTAATGACATCATCAATTAACAGGAATGGCTCTATTCATGTTTCCATTATGCATGTTCTCCTAAATATTTTCTCTATTCTGCTAGCCCTCTGTCCATGTTCACTTGCACTGGCCAGCTATATTTCACAAATCACTGGGAAAAAGTATGTTACTGAGGCACTACAGACAAAATGTACATCAGTACCTATTATTATTGGTAGTGCAGGAATTTCCTGGGCCCCTGGTTTTTATCTCATATCACAATCAGTGAATTCTTTTCTAGTAATTAAAGTGATGAGTGATTTTACCATATCAAATGTAGGAAGGGAAAAATACAAAACAGATAAAGTTCCAACTCCCCTTAAACTGTACTAGTCTAAAGGTAAAACAAACAATGATCTGGTAGGTACTTTTAAATAGAGAAATGCTATCTCTAAAGCTATGAAAATATGCAAAATTACGTGAAAGGCTAAAATTGCAAAGAGTAATTCTTTACTAACAATTATTTAGGGTTCTACCATATAACATATATTTATTAAAATCTATTACCAAATTTATTAACAAGATGACCCTAAGCACATAGAAAAAATAAATTCCTATAACTTATTTTATAAAATCATTTAACAAGAAAACTATAGTTTTCTTCATAATTACAATGAGAGAAAACTACAGCGTTTATTCTAGTGTATGTCCCTGGATCATTTGGTTGGGCAATGTTAAATTCCACATGCGGTACTTAGATACTGTTGCCTTATAAGAGGGAGATGATTCAGCCCGAACCAACCAGGGGTAAATGATGAGAACCAGAAAAGTCATCTTCAAAGCAAATACAGCAAATTGGTGAAGGAACTATTTAATCATTGTATGAGCCCGAATAGAAGCACATTTAATAATTCCTGCAAGATGCTAACGTAAAGGTCTCCTGTCTATTTCTCATAATCTTCGTTTCACAAAACCTTAGCCATCGTTTCTTTTAATTCATGCCAACTTGAGGAACATTGATCCTCCCCTAGTTTACAAACTAGATGGTGGCCAATAGCTGAAGGAAGGGCTTCAGTTAAGAGTTTTCCACAGCAAACCAAGAAAACACTTGAACTGACTCTCATTCTGCCTGGAACTAAGTGCACCCACTGAGGCACATGTGGATGCTCTTAGCGTAAGTGACACAAGGTCACGTGAAAATGCATTCAGGGTTATAAAATACGAGGCTTATGAACAATTGGTCCAAAAAACCTACTGCAGAGAGAGATTATTCAGATTGAAATAGTCAACTAAATAATGGCAGAAATGGGGCTAAGTTAACAAGGAAAACACATAAAACAACACTCTATATTAAACTCTTTCTCTTATGAGGCATCATTCAGAGCTTCTAAGATGGCTAACTTAGGTATGCTGTTGAATATTTATTGGTAAAAAAAAAAGGAAAATGGTAGAAAATATTAACAAGAAAACAAAACAATACAATCCTCTTACATTATAACCTCCTCTTTGGTTTCCTTAAATTTTTTTTTTTCAAATCCATGCGGCCAAGTTTTTTATTCAAGCAAATACATGTCTGTGTGCATGTATGTGCATTCTATTTGGAATCACTTACTTGTTTTGCTTTGCCCATTTCATTAAGTCTCAAATTATCTCCCAGACTGGTTACCTCTTTAATCATTAATAATAATTATCTATTAAGTATATTACATTCAAGCAGTAATGTGATTCAAAGAAAATAATCTTGTCATCAATAAAATTTTATTTACATATAAATCATGATAAGCAAAGACAAGATAAAGCCTCTGAGACACAAACAGAGCATATAGACTTGACTCAGCTACCAAAATGTTTGGACAATAATGTCCAATTGCATTAGCTCTGCATATGCTAAAGTTTCAAAGTCTTTGAACATATTGGGAAGAAGGTCACTGAACTGATTTATTCTGCGTGTGCACAGCTTAAGTACTATAATAATGAAATCACGTTCACTTGGAAGAAAATTGTCCAGTGTTAAGTTGCCAACGGCCATGTTAATAAGGCTTCATACCTAACTTGGCTAATAGAAGCTTCCAGCTCAAATGTTATTAATTTATTTAGTAATTCTAAAACTCACAAGTGAAAGAAGGAGAAGAGATACTTTCTAAAGAAACATAGATAATTCAGGTCTATTGTTGTTCTTCATAACAATGGAGCTTTTAGTTCTATTCTCTAATTTACTGTCACTTTATCACTTTTATCTTCCACTTTAAGTCTGTTTCTTTTATGGGACTATCTATTCAGCTGATAATTCATTTAGACTTTTGAAGTTCTATGCCATAAAAATTCCATTTAACTGCTTCCTAAATAGTGGCTAATCTGTACAAAATTTAAATTTGACCTTAATGGAACAGTTTATTCCTGAAGTTATCAGGGCATTGGAAAACAGATCCTGTCCTTTAAAGTACACTTATTTTAAAAATTTTTAATCATTCTCAAAATGAATTTTGCACAGATATTTGCAAAACGTTTCCTTTTACAATAAAATGCGGTGTCATTTTCCCATTTGAATTCCTTCCACACAGTTCAGAATCTCACTCAAGCATCAGATGAGGTGTCAAAGTGCTTTGTTAACAAACTTATTTCCCAGATGTAGACGGAGCAGGGACAGACGGCTCGGATGCTCTAACATACCTAACAATTCAATTACAGTTATCTTATGGTGCCATCACATATTTTTCTTCAACAATCAAACAACCTCAGCTGGAAACCTCTAGCAATAACATAAATAAAGGACCATCTGGCTAGAATAATTAAGGAAGGCTGGAAATAAAACATTAATTAGTGCAGTATTTCAAACGACCTTCAGAGGCCTTATTATGAAATGATATCCAAACAGGTAATCATTTATTTCATGTTGCTGTTAAATTTAACTAGGCATGAATAAATACAAATACCAAATTTTTTACTCTTTCAGCGAGGACTGCTGCCTTAAAATGATGATGACATTGTATTTCATTTAAATGCAAGCAACAAATAAACAAGTAGAAAAAAATTACACGACTTTAAAAATTTACATGACTCAAATTTCATAGAATTTTAATATCAAAAGGACCTTTGGGGATCATAAGATCTTCTCAATTTATGGATGAGGACATGCAGGCTCAGAGAGATTAAGTGATCTTCCCAAGGTCACACTTAAAGCAGAGACAAGAGGGAAATACAGACCTGATGCTCCTTCCAGAAAGGCTCACTGCACTGACTGTGAGCACTTATACACAAATACCCAACACAAAGTGCGGTGACTGCTATTTTGCCGCTTCACTGAATTAAAACAAAATTTCACAAAATGCACTAATGTACAAAATTGCACGGCTACACAATGAGACAATATCTAAAGTGATAAATTACCCTGAAAGAGTCTGTGCCAGAGATGACTTGCTATCTGTCAATGGATAAAACTACTCTTTTAAGGTAGTTTATTACAATTTCATCCTAATGGAACGCATCAGATGTATATGTGTATCATTTCAAGGCCATGGTTTTTAAGAAGTAGGTGTGCCTCCTCCAGTCTATTTACCGTTCTGTGCCCTGGAATACCTAGGGAGTGAGGCAGCCACAGATGAAAGGGAAAAAGCTCCTTGATTCACACGATGGGGGAAAACAGCTCACTCACAAAAATAGCTACCTTCAACTGGTCCATGAGAGAGAAATAAATTCCTCCGGTTACTAAAATTAGCATCACTACGTTTTCTAACTAACGAAGGGTCCAACACAGACCTGATGGACACTAACTTCACTAACACCATTATTATAAAATGCCAAAGTGTAGTTTTAAAGGAAGAGTAGAAAGAAATTAAGGAACATTAGAAAAGAATTATACCTACTTAAAATCAGGATAACTTTAAGCCCTACAGATCATCCATTTTATATAAATTTTCCATAACTTCAGATACTCTCTTGGCTTAAATGCATATATAATGCAAGTTTTAAAAATTTGAAAAAACAAAGATGGACAGAATGGACCATCACATGAACTAGACAAAAGACTATGGGATCTGAAGGCAGAGATCTGGTTTCGAGTACCATTTTTGCCTTGAGATGCCGAGGACTAAAACATGTCCAGGTTCATCGTCACCGTCTCCAGTATTGAGCTCTCTATTTCAAACACAATTGGGCTGGGCTGGCGGGAAATGAGTGGGGCTTCAAGAACAGTTCAACAACAACTCCAGGCAAACTCTACCCTAAATCACTGCCAGAGACAAATAGAAGAAATAAAACCACCAGATAAATATTCAGAGTATGTTTCTAATCCCTGCTGTTGTCAAGTCTCCCAGCGGGCATCCGATGAATCCACATGATATGGCACAGGTTTTTTCATCTTAATTGTCTGCGAAAAGAACCTAGTTTTGGTTAAATGCCAAAATTCTTAGCAAATCCTGTTGTGCTTGTATGTGCATTTGAAAGGGAAATCTCTGGAAGGATATATATGAAACTAACAAAAGTGGAAACTGTTAGGAATAGGGTAGGAACTGTGGAGAATGAAGAACAGGGGAGAAAGGAAAATGTTTAGTTCTGTTTTTATGGTTTTCTTCAAGAGAGTGTATTTAAACTGAAAGAATGCCTTGAGGCTCCGGGGTGGCTCAGTCGGTTAAGCATGTGATCTTGACTTCGGTTCAGGTCATGATCTCACAGTTGTGGGTTCAAACGCTCCATCAGTCTGTGTGCTGACGGTGGGAAGCCTGCTTGGGATTCTCTCTCTCCCTCACTCTCTGCCCCTTCCCAACTTGCGTGTGCACACGCACACATTCTCTCTCTCTCAAAATAAATAAACTTTAAAAATATTATAAAAAATGGAAAGAATGCATTTTTCCCCTCATAAGTAAGTCACAGGTTTAAATAGAGAGGTATCCTGTAATAGTTTTTAACTTCTGTCATAAAATCTTATTTAAGTGTGAATGGACTAGACAAGCTGGATATATACCCTCTTATTGTTGAACACAGAAAAACACAGTGATGAAAATCTTACTAAGTGCATTTCAGAATCTCGTGAAAGAATAAACTATTCAGCCTGTCCCTTAGGCTTGAGTGGTGAGGCAAAATCTTGATATCTCAGATAATGTCCCTGACCATATATTCTCTAAACTCAACCGAGAAATAATGTCAGAAGTGGTTATGTCTGATTCTGTCTTGCAAATGACTAGTTCAGAGAGGTGAGTGCTTCACCAGAAATTTTAGATTAAATGCAAGATATCTGAAACGATTTTAAGCATACGCCGACTGGCACAAAGTTTCCTCAAATAATCATGCATGACAAATACAGGAATGATAAATATAGTTACCACTTGCTTTTTGCTAATAACACGCCAGTATCTTGTTTCTAAGCACCTTACACAGAGTTTTCTAAGTGCCATGAAATCTTTAGTAGGGTACCAGATGAAGAGAGATGTAATAATAGTTACATTTATTTAGTATATATCTTGGATTAAATTTTACATTTACTCATTTAAAAAAAAATCACAGCATTGTGAAATAGATACTACCCAACTTTCCATTTACCAGCTATAAAATCTTAACAGCAGTAAATGGTTAAACAAGAATATGAATCCAGGTCTGTCTGCCTCCATGTCTATACAATATGATGAAAGTATTTAGGTTGCAATAAGGCCTGAAGAAGAAGTTTACTAGCTGTGTGACCTTGAGCAAGTCACTTCCTCTCTGGGACTCATTTTCTTCATGTGTGGAAATGAATTGAAAATATCTACCTACCTATTATTGTGGGAATTAAATGTGAAAGTGTTGCCTTTCATAAATGATAATTTTGATATAATATCTAAAAAATCTTTGCCTCATTTAAGTCACAAGGATTTTTCTGCTTTATTTTATATACTTTATGACTTTAGTTTGCAAATGTGACTTTGTAATCAATTTTGAGTGAAGTTTTGCATATTAACATGAAGTACGAATTGGGGTTTATTTAATTTGTTTTGCATATTGACATCAAGTTGTTCCAACACTATTTGATAAAGAAAGGGTCTCCTCATTCTCTATGGGAAGACATTTTAATCCTGGCTGAAAACTGACTGACTATCCATATGTTGGTTTACTTTTTGTTCACTGATCTACACATCTATCCTTTCAATGATGATTACTGTATTTTGGAGGATTGCTCAACCTCATCATTCCTGATATTTGGGGCTGGATAATTCTTCGTTGGGGCTATACTGTCCATCGTAAATGTTTATCAGCAACTCCAGTCTCTAGCCTCTCAATGCCACCAGCAGCCTCTTAGTTTTGAGGGCCAAAAACGTCCTCAGACTATTGCCAAATGTTCCCACGAGTGCAAAATAGTCCCCTGATAAGAACAATCTCTTCAGAATAAGCCTTGAAAACAAGTGTTGTGAATCCTCCAACTTGGTTCTTTCTCAAAACTGTTCAGTCTATTACAATTCATTTGCATTTCATATAAGTTTTTAAATCAGCTATCAATTTATATAAAAATATACTGGAATTTTTTCAGGATTATATTAAATCTACAGATCACCTTGAGGACTACTGAAGCCTTAACAACTTTGATTCTTCCAAGCCATGAAAAAAGTTTATTTCTCCATTTAGTGAGATGTTCTTTGATTTCTTTCATCAGGTTTCATGGTCTTCGGCACATAAAAATGTTAAATTTTACCTAAATGTTTCATGTTTTTTGGAGATCCTATAAATGCCACTCATATTTATTTCAATTTCTCATTGTTCATTGACAGTATACAGAAATACTAATGTTTTTATGCATTGGCTTTGTATCGTTTGTCCTTGCAAAACTCGCTGATATTGAAACCTTTAAGTTTTATATTACATAATGTACCTTTTTGGTTTTTTTAAGATTTTAGTGTTATTGAGTTATAATTGATACACAAAAAAGTACACACATTTAACGTATACATCTTGGTGAGTCTGGACATACGCATATATCCATAATACCGTCACCACAACCAACATATTCAACATATCCATCATCTCACATAATTTCCTTGTTAAATGTGTGTGTGCGTGTGCATGCGCGCGTGTGTTTTGCTAAGAACACTTCACCTAAGATCGATACATACCTATCCTCCTAACATAGTTTAAAGTGTACAGCACCACATTTAAAAATGTGGATAGTATGTTGTAGAGCACATCTGTAGAAATTATCTTGCATGACAGAAACTTTATACTCTTTGAAAAACAATTCAACATTTCCCCCTCTTCCAAGCCCCTGGCAACCACCATTCGATTCTCTGCTTCTATAAGTTTGACAGTTTAAGATGTTGCATGTGAGTGGAATCATGCAGTATTTGTCATTCTGTAATTGGTTTATTTCACTTAGCATAATGTCCTTTAGTTACCTTCATGTTGTTGCAAATGGCAGGATTTCTTTGTTTTTTGGAAGCTGAATAATATTTCATTTTATGTGTATGCCATGATTTCTTTATCCATGAATGCATCAGTGGATATGGGGCCACTTCCATATCTTTGCTATTGTGAATAATGCTATAATGCACGTGGGGGGGGGCGGTGCAGAATCTCTTTTTTCCTTCAGCTATAAACCAGAAATGGGAATGCTGAAACTTACGGTAGTTCTGTTTTTAAAGAAACCTCCACACTGTTTTCCAAAGTGGCTGTATCACTCTACATCCTCACCAACAGACTACAAGGGTTCCCACTTCTTCACCTCCTTGCCAACACTTGTTATCTCTTGTCTTTTTTGATAACAGCCATGTTAATTGACTGTAATTTTCTTTATCTCCATTTTTAATTAAATTATTAGGTTTCTTGGTGAGAGTATATTTTGGTTTATCCCACTGGGGTTCAATCAGTTTCCTGGATCTGTAGGTTTATGTCCTTTGCCAAGTTTGGTAAGTTTTCAGGCATTATTTCTTCAAATACTATTTCTGCCCACTCTCTCCACGCCTCCTGACACTCAGATGACAGGAATGGTGGCCCTTCAGTTCCTACACCACAAGTCCCCAGTGTTCTGTTCACAATCTGAGTCCATTTTCTCTGCTGAGCGAATTCTATTGTTCTGTCCTCAAATTCAACAATCTTATTCTGTCATCTCCACTCTATTATTGAGTCTATCCAGCAAGGATTTCTAAAAATTTGTTACTAAATTATTAGGTTTTATAACCTTTTCTACTGAAATAAGTTTTACTAATATATAAATGACATAAAACATTCATCCTCTTCAAGTATCAAAATTATTGGTTTTTAGTTTATTCACAGAGTTTTACAATTATTACTGCTATTGAGTCCAGAGTGTTTTCATCACCTCCTCCCAAATGCCCCATACTGCTTAGCAGTCATTCCCCATTCCCTGTGCCCTCCATTCTCTGGAAACCACTATTTTCTATCCCTATGGATTTGCCTATTTGGACATTTCATATAAATGGAATCATACAAGGGTGCCTGGGAGGCTCAGTAGGTTAAGCAGCTGACTCTTGATTTCGGCTCCGGTCATGATCTCACAGTGTGTGGGATTGAGCCCTGTGTCCGGCTCCACACTGGCAGTGTAGAATCTGCTTGAGATTCTTTTACTCTCTCTCTGTCTCTCCCCGGCTCACTTTCTTTCTCTCTCTCTCAAAGTAAATAAACAAACATTAAAATAATAATAAATGGAATTATGCACTATGTGGCCTCCTGTGTATCACTTCTTTCACTTAGTATAATGGTTTCAAGGTTCGCCCATGTTATAGAATGTATTAATACTCAATTTTTATTACCAAATAATAGTACATTGTACGGATGTACCATGTTTTGTTTTTTCATTCATCAGTTTATAGAGGGACATTGGGATTGTTTCCATTTCTTGGCTATTGCAAATAATGTTGCTATAAACATTTGTGAACAAGTTCTGTGTGGGAATATTTTTAGAATTCTCTTGAAGATACACGTAGGAGTTAGACTGTTTGGTCACATGGTAATTCTATGTTTAACTTTTTGTGGCAAAACCAAACTGTTTTTCAAAGAGATTTCATAATTTTACATTCCCACAAGCAATTTTTGGAGGCTCAATTGCTCCACATCTTCACCAACACTTGTTCCTGTCTGTCTTTTAGATTAAACGTAAACTGGTGGGTATGAGATGGTGTCTCGCTGAGGGTTTGATCTGCATTTTTCTAACCACCAATGATGTTAAGCAACTTTTTATATACTTAATAACCATTTATCTTCTTTGGGAAAATACCAGTTCAAATCATTTGCCTATTTTCTTTACATAAGTTTATTTTTTATTATTGAGTTGAATAAATTCTCTGTATTTTGAGTACATATTCCTGATTCATCAGATGTCTGATTTGCAAATATTTTCTCCCATTCTGCAGGCTCTCTTTTTACTTTCTTTATGGTGTTTCTTGAAGCATGAGAGTTTTTCATCATGAGATCCAATTCGTGTATTTTTTCTATTGTTGCAGTTTTTGAATGATGTACAAAACCACTATCTAATCCAAGGTCATGAATATCTACTCTTATGTTGTCTTCTAAGAATTTTATAGTAAGTCAGCTCAGAAAAAGACAAACATCATATGATTTCACTCATGTGGAATTTAAGAAACAAAACAGATGAACATAGGGAAAAGGAAGGAAACATAAGATGAAAACAGAGAGGGAGGCAAACCACAAGGGACTCTTAAATATAGAGAAAAAAAATGAGGGGTGCTGGGGGAGAGGTAGAGGGATGGGCTACATGGGTGATGAGGACTAAGGAGGGTGCTTGCTGGGGTGAGCGATGGGTGTTCTGTGTAAGTGCTCGATCATTGGGTTCTATTCCTGAAACCAATACTAACTACACTGTAGTTAACTAACTTGAATTTAAATAAATAAATTTAAAAAAAAAGAATTTTAGGGGAGCCTGGGTGGCTCAGTCAGTTTAGCGTTCAGCTTCAGCTCAGGTCATGATCTCATGGTTTGTGGGTTTGAGCCCCGCGTCAGGCTCTGTGCTGACAGCTCAGAGCCTGGAGCCTGCTTCGGATTCTGTGTCTCCCTCTCTCTCTCTGCCCCTCCCCTGCTCCTGCTCTCTCTGTCTCTCAGAAATAAAGAAAAAAAAAAGAAAAAAAAGAATTTTATAGTTTAGGATTTTACATGTAGGTGTAGGATGTATTTTAAGTTAATTCTTGTATATGGTGTGAGGTAGAGTGTTCAACTCATAATTTTGCATGTGTACATCAAGTTGTGCTAGCACCATTTGTTAAAAAGACTATTTTTCTTTCCTCCACTGAATTGTCTTGGCATCCTTGACAGAAGCCAGTCAGCCACACTTGGTAAGGTTTATTCTGGACTCTCAATTCTATCCTACTAGTCTATATTTTTGTGCCAGAACCACATTATCTTCATTGCTGTGGCTTACAATAAATATTGAAATCAGAAAGTGTGAGTCCTCCAGCTTTGTTCTTTTCAAGAGGGGTTTGGCAGTTGTGGGTCCCTTGCATTTCCACATGAATTTTAGGACCAGCTCTTTAACATCTACAAGGAAGGCAGCTATGATGTGGATAGGAACTGCATAAAACGTACAGACCAACTGGGGAGTATTGCCGTCTAATAATAGTAAATCTTCTAATTCATAAACATAAGGTACCTTGTCAGTGCATAAGCCTTACAATTATTTTGTTAAATCTGTTCCTAAGTATTTTATTCTCCTCTATGCTCTTGTAAATGGAATTACATTAATTTCAGTTATAGACTTTTCACTCCTAGTATATAGAAATACAATCGGTTTTTGTATACTGACTTTTTATAACTTCTGTTTTGTTTTTTTTTTGATGAACTTTCCTACTTTTTCAATTCTTAAAAAGAATTTGTGCTTCATTGTTGAAAATTTTTATGATGGCTGCTTTAAAATCCTTATTTGAAAATCCCAACATCTCATTCATCAGATGAGATGACATCAGTTGATTATCTTTTGTCATATACATTGTGTTTTGCTTGGTTCTTGATAAAAAAGGGTGATTTTAATTATTGCGTGCTGGACATTTGTTCTGTTGTGTTAGAAGACTCTGGATTCTATTAAATAGCTTATGTTAGCAGGCATTATTACCTCTGTTTAGTTTTAGTGCTCAGATCTCACCATACTTTTGTAGGCTGTGGTTTCACTAGCAGTTTTCCAGAGCCTTAGCGATCTTATTTCAGTCTATATGGAACATTTGGTGCTTCTGAGGCTCCCAGTTACTTAGCTAGTAACTGTTAGTGTTAGCTGAGGAGATAGAAGGGACCGTGCAGGCCTGCCCAAAGGATACCTCTGTTGGATAAAGATATGGTGAAATCCTTCTACTGACATCTTCTAGGCTGCCTCCATGTCTTTGGCATGAGGGAGGAGAGTCTTAGACCCCACAGGACAAGGACACTTCTAGGCCTGGCCTCGTTGTTATGACTAGGTCCTTTCTGCATTCACCTGCCCACACTAAATACATTTTTAAAATGTTATTGAAGCAGAAAATACAAAGATCTAAATATCATAAGTACACAGTTCAAATGATTCTTAAAAGTTAGATATGTCTATATAAATAGGATCGAGAATATGGAATCCTATTACTACTAGCAACCTAGAAGTAAATACTATCCCTCACATGCATAGCTATCAACCTGACATATTGGTAAGTGTTGTATTTTGTAACCTGTAAGTACACTTAATCAGACAGTATTTATTTGTATATTTCTAGTCTTTTATTTCCCCATTGGTGGTCACTATGCTTCTCAGATTCCTCTATGTTGTTACATGCAATTGTGGCAGGTCACTCATTTTCTTTCCTGTGTGTGCCACGGAGGATATATGTAGAAACACTCAAATGTATCAGGTTCTGGCTATTACTAACAATGGTGCTCGAACATTCTTGTGTGTGTTTTTAGTGAACTGATACATGTATTCCTACTGGGTACCTAGGAATAAGGTGCATCAGTCATAAAGTATGCATATGCATATGATTAGTTTTAAGGGACATTACCAAACAGTTATCTAAATGGGTTGTACCAATTTACAGTCTTTATGGGGCTGAATGAGTTTCAACTGCTACACATCTTTGACAACACTTGGAATTGTCTCTTTTTCATTTTTAGCATTTAGTAGCGATGTAGTGTTACCTCACTGCAGCTTTAGATTACATTTCTCTAATGACTAATGAAATTGACAATTTTACATATACTTATTGGGTATTTGGGTATCCTCTTTTATGAAGTGTCTTGTTCAAATCTTACCTTTTATTCCTACTGGTTTGTAGAACTGGTCTTTATATGAGTATGAGTCATTTGCCAGGTTTATGCATTGAAAATATTTATTCCCACTTTTTAGTTTACCTCTCTAGAACTAAGAGATTGCATCTACTTTTTAAATACTCGAGTATAATGTTTACTTCCATGTAGTAATATATACATATATATAATTTAAAATCTTTCAGATTAAGCATTTCTTCTTTTATTCAAATAGTAAAAGATGACAACAGTTACCTAAAATACAATTTTATCAAATCTTTTGGTGTATGTAGCTACATTAGGCTTAATAGATTACTAAATTACATGGATTTTTGACATCTTATTTGTTTCTTGTCTGGTGGTCAATTAAACTCATTGTTCCAGTATGAATTTTATCAGTCATAAAATGTTACCTTTTACCAGAATCTAAGACTATCAAAGTCCAAATATATGTATCACTATTCTTTGAACCATTCTGGAAATAGGTCAGTGCTTAATACAGTTGATGGAATTCAAGTGCCATTATACACACTAATGAATTGCTACTGTGTAGCATGAAATGGAAAATTCATTTCCATTGTAGTAACTTAGAAAATGGTAAGGATAATTTGCCAAAGATAATAAAAGTGCATAATAATCATGGTGTTTTATATATATATATATATATATATTTTAGTGATTTAAAATGTTTTAATGGATAAAATTAATTTGGCTGACGTTTTTCATAGCTACAAATTTTTACTTTCAGGTCCTGGTATTATTAATATTTTGTTAGCAAGATATTATATACTACGTTTGTTTTTTTCCCTTTCTTTTCTATATTAGATGACAGATTTGAGGATAATAAAAAATAAAGATAATAAATATAAATTTATTTATAAATTTAAAAAATCTTTACTCACACAGTTAATAACCAATAAGGACCTTGCCTCCTGCCTACGTGAAATCTGAGAAGTCTCACTTTCTAAGGCATCACTAGTATCAAATTACGTCAGAATCTCTATGTTTATTTCTTGAGTATAAAGGACATGTTGCTAAAAGTGCTATTGAGTAAAAACAACTATTAGCTCATGCTTGCAATACTTACAACTTGTAAAATAGGATAGCATGGGGCGTCAAATGCCAGTAAATCATTATGAGTTCCTTTTGTCTTGGAAACAATTAGAAACAAATGCAAGTAGCCATGTGTTAGTATTACTGTCTGGACTTATTTTTGAATCAAAATAAGCCTGCGTGGCTGTAAGTCTGCAGCTAAAACATTTCAATGCATGCCTTTGAAATGACTCTAAACTCTGATACAAGAAAAGAATGAGCTTGTTTCCTTACAGTATAAATCTACACATCAAAATCAAACACACAGAAAGAAACTGTCGCAGATATAGTCCCAAATCTACAAACCTGTAGTGATAAAAAATACTTACATTAGCATAGAGCGAACTAAGACTCACACATCTTCTATTTCATGACAGAAGTGGTTTTCCCACTAGAGATATGTGCGTTTTTGTAATGAATAATAGACAAGACGACTGTCTCTCAAAATTTTGGCTTTAGGGCTTAGGGTTTATATTTATATTATTGACTCAGGATTTTAAAGCTTGGTTTTATATGATTCATGCATTATAGCAAAAAATTGTGTGTATATGTGATAATCTCACTATCCTCTACCTACTAGAATTTTCTAGTATGATAAATAACTAATAAATGTTGAGTATATTCCATCACCAGATACAGATTCTCTTTATATTAATGGTTTTTGACAACTCTGATGGTTTTTGATACCAAAATATCACAACATGTAGGTGGCTAGCTAGGATAAATAAAATTGACTATGTATTTGAGTAAAATAAGAGAGAGTTGATGTCCTATGCCAAATAGATTCTATAAAACCCTTATTTAAGGGAAGAAACATCCTATTTCTGGTCTGTATTTTACTTTGAATATAATAAATAAGGAGTTCTTACTTATAAACAACTTGCTTATTCACTGACGATCATAAAAAATAATCAAGCACCCATCTTCTTCTGTCTTTCTTACCCTGGTCGATATTGCGCTTCTTCTGCAGTAACAGTGGATTCACACAATCCTACACACTACTGGCCTCACAAGCCTGGTATTTATAATTTATTACTTCACATTCAGATAACTAGATGATTACTTACTTATATGATCTCCTAACCTCCACCTACTCCCTAAAAGTCTCTTACCCCATGGATCTATTTAACACTGTCAACTGGGAACAGTGAATTTTAGACAGATACAAGGCCACATAGTTAAAGATCATATTTCCCATCATCTTCTGCAGCTAGTAATTTAAATTTTGAACAGAGTAATGAATGCAACTACCAATACATACTCTTTAAAAATGATTTTGGGGGGCGCCTGGGTGGCTCAGTCAGTTAAGCATCCAATTTCGGCTCAGGTCATGATCTCACAGTCCGTGGGTTCAAGCCCCGCGTTGGGCTCTGTGCTGACAGCTCAGAGCCTGGAGCCTGCTCAGATTCTGTGTCTCCCTCTCTCTCTGCCCCTCCCCAAATCGCTCTCCACTCTGTCTCTCAAAATAAAAAATAAAGACATTTAAAAAAACATTAAATATTTAAAAATAAAAATGATTTTGAAAAACTTGACTTTTCATTTCTCATGGTCCACATGGGCTACAATAAAAAGGATGTGGGACTTGAGAGCCAGCTTTGGAATGTAAATAAGGACAACACCCAAGGTCACAGCCAAGAATGAAAATGAACCTCAGTTCCTAGATGAACTTGTAGAACAGAGTTGCCGGACTGCCCTGAGCCACTCAGCAGCCCTAGGGTGCTATGGTGGACATATGCCCGTCTCCCATAGTGGTTTACTTCACGTCTCCACTGCGCTACTCAGCCTGGAATCTAAATCATATAAAAATCTCAATCATATAAATTATACATGTATGCCATGAGAAATTAAGATGTGTTTACCTATAGTGTTGTGATACACTTATATAATACATAATGCATACGTTAATGAGAGAAATCAAAATTTGTTCTTGAGGAAACTAATATTTAAAGGGTATACATGCACTATGGGATCTTGCACAGAAGACCTTCCTGCTTTATCTTCGAACTTAACTTGCTTGAGAATGAGAAGCACCCACAAAACAGGAGGGATGATTTTGTAGGAAATATGTTGCTTTTAACCAACAGAGCCACTTTGGGAAACATTTAACTGTATTCATTTATATAAATCCTACTAGCCTGAGAACAAAAGAAGCAAGAGGGCTAGAAAATTTTGTTTTCATTACACAATGAAATGATAACAAGATTATGGAATCAGATGACGAGGGTTCAGGCTACAAGCCCAAACATTACCTGCTCTGTGACACTGAGAAAATCTCTTTCACTCCAAGGGTCCCTTGCCACTCCACTTGATTCTGTCAGGGAATCCAGTGTTGATGCCATGGATAAAGTCAGTGATGTAGCCCAAGGATGCTGGCTATTTGCCACAGCACATCATGTAGTGGGGACAACTTAGCTGTCCCAACACAGAACAACTTGCGGCCATCAGTTCCGTAGACACAGGAAGAGGTTTTTATTCAATGATTTAGAAGAAACTTGTGCCATAATAATTGAACACTAATAAAACAGCTGTTTGGATAACATTTACTGACTACTAACTTTATGCAAATACTGTTCCAGGACACTTAAGATGGATAATATTTAATTCTCACAACAACTGAATAAGAAAGCTTCTGTAACTGTTATCCCTTCATTAGAGATGAGGAAGCTGAGACAGAGAACTTAACTGGCTCTCCGTTACACAGTTAGTATGTGGCTAAGTTGGTATCTGAACCCAAATAGTCAGTCTGGCTCCATAAGAAAGAGCCTTAAAGCATTTGTAAAGATAAACATAAAAACCACTGGAATAGAAATGAGAATCCAGAGATAAACCCCTACCTCTATGGCCAGTTGATTTGGGGACCAGAACCATTCAATGAGGGGAAAAAAAATGTCTTCAAGAAATGGTACTAGAGAAACGATAAAAGATTTTAAAAAGTAAAAGAAGAAAAAACAAGTAAAAAAGGAGTCAAATTCCTACTTCACACTACATACAAAAATTAACTCAAAGTAGATCAATGACTTGATTGTGAAAGCTAAGACCATAAATCTCTTAGAAGAAGATATAGAGGTAAAACATAGTCACCTTGGATTTGGTAATGAATTTGCAGATATGACACCAAAAGCAAAAAAAAACAAAAGGGAAAATATGCAAATTGGTTTTAATCAAAATTTAACACTTTTGTGCTTCAAAGATGATCTGCAAGATAGTGAAAAGACAATATAAGGGAGAAAATAATTGCAAATAATACATATACTAAGAGTCTAGTATCCTGAATATATTACAACAGCAAAAAGACAAATGGCTAAAACGCTCATAAAAAGAGCATTTTTAGCGATCAGGGATGCAAACCCAAATCACGATGAGATACCACTTCATATCCACGAGGACAGCTACAATTTTAAACAAGTAGAAAAAAGCAAATGGCAAAAATGTGGAGAAACTGCAACCTTTTTACATTACTGATGAGGATATAAAATGGCTCATTTGGGGCCTGTTGGTTGTTCCTCCAAAAGTTAATCATAAAATACACTATATTAACCAGAAATTCTAATCCTAGGAATATACCCAAAATATCTGAAAACTGGTACTCAAACAAGGAAATACACACACACTAATATTCATAGAAGCACGCTTCACAACAGCCGAAAGGTAGAAAGCATCCGAATGTCCACTAATGGGTGAACAATTTGTCGTCTACATGTACAATGAAGTACTGACATGCGCTATAATATGAATAAACTTTAAAATACAGTGTTAAAAAGCCGAAGGAACCATATGCAACAGGTCACCTCTATGGTCCCATTTATATGAAATATGGACAACAGGTAATCCACAGAGACCACTTGGGCTGGATGTTGCCAGGTCTCTGGAAGGGGGTGAGGAGTGCAGAAGCAACCACGTGATGGACATAGCATTTTATTTTGTGTTGATGAAAAGGTTTGGGAACTAGGTAAAGGTGGTGGTTGCAAATCACTGTGGAAGTTCTAAATGACACTGAAATCTTTATGTTAAAGTATTTAATTTTATTTTGTGAATTTCACTTCCTTCAACAAATGTTTTACAAAATTGATTCACTTATCTGCTTAATTCTATCTCTATCAGCAAAGCATGAAATATGGAGTTTACATAGGGCAGGAAACATGTTAAACATAGGATTTGGAAGTATTTATATGCCAAGGATTTTCAAGAGTGGCTAATCAAGAGTAAACCATATTTACGGATGATTTCTGATGAGGAAATGACACACAGGTGCTGCATGATAGATTCCGTCTTATTCATATGTAAGACCAAAATAATGCCATAAATTGATTTAGAGAAAATATATTTTATATCTATCTATAAATCAGCAATAAAGTATCTTTCTCTGTGACAAATTGCTTATTTTTCTTTCATATTGGACTGAATTTAGTTTGTGTACTATTAGGAACTGGTTTGCAAATTCATTACTAATATCAAATATGAATAAAATGAAAAAAAGATTTATGAAGAACAAGTTAAAATAATTTAATTTCCTGCCTGTATAAGGGAACATATTAAATGCTATCCAAGGACTACTTAGAAAACCTATAGTTTTACCTCATTATTGTAACATAACCAAAAATGCCAAACATAAACAAGAACATATTGAAACATTACAAAAACTAATTCATGAACAGATGCTTACGCAATATAGAGACCAAAAATAAATTATTTGAGCCAAATTACTTTTATCTCTAAGTATGATAATTACCAGGACAGCTGATGTTTCAAACGAACCTATGCTGCTTTGGCTACTGAGCCATTTATAAAATATAATTATTCTTCATCGTTTTCCCCACTCTAAACCAACTGACACAGGAAAACAAACTATTCATCCCATAATTTACAGTTTATGTATGTCATCATGTTTAAGAATTTTCTTTAGTTATAATTAACATAATCTTAACAAAACTAGTGTGTGTGTGTGTGTGTGTGTGTGTGTGTCTGTGTGTGTGAGTGTGTAAGTGATGATATATATCCGATCTATTTGGGGCGGCCGGCCAGCTCAGTTGTAAGTGTCTGACTTTGGCTCAGATCATGATCTCACAGCTCATGAGTTTGAGTCCCGTGTGGGGCTCTGTGCTGACAACTCAGAGCCTGGAGCCTGCTTCAGATTCTGTGTCTCCCTCTCTCTCTCTCTCTCCTTGCCCCTCCCCTGCTTGTGCTCTGTCTCTCCCTCTCTCTCTCAAAAATAAGGAAATATTTAAAAAAAATTTTATATCCAACCAATTTAAGAAGGATTTATTACTACTGGGTATCTTGTTTCAAGTCAGTACTAGTCTCAGATGGCTTGGACACATACTAAGTGTGGGAATTATATACAATAAGTATTTGCTCCACAGGGTAGACTGGGGAAATTCGGGAGGTTAGAGAGAAGGTGTGGGGATCAGATGAGTAAGGGTGCACAGTTGAGCATAATTTTTATACTAACAGAGGGGCAACTTTGGACTGCTTGAGAGGCTTTGATTTAGGGGGGCTGAAGTTTCCTCTGGGGAAAGAAGAGACTGCCCGTTGAAGTAGAAAATAGGTACGCATTAAGGGTCATCCATCTCTCCCTCAGCATTGTCCGGGAGTCAACTGATCTCAGAGACAAGAATGGAGTCCTGGGAACTCGGGGACACAGGTGTCCCATGCTCAACAGTGGTATACAAATAGGAAAATACCACAACTTACAGTGTAAATGAAGAATGTTACAATATTAACCCAATAGGCAAAACTTTTACCAAACACTAAATCAAATACTAAATATATAGATACGTTGCATATCAAATAGACCCCAATTCCAGCATCAGAATGTGCTACTTCCTTTACATAATGTTACATTTTTGTAAGATGGAATTTTCAGCAGCTACTCTGACAAAAAGCAAGAAATCAATGAAATCACTACATGAAAATCATGAAATCACATAAAAATCAATACAGAACAGTGTATGTGTGTAGCATAGTCTGATTCCAAGACCTGAGAAGCTGTGTGGTATCCAGCAGCCATATACATCCTTTTACATGGCAAAGATTACCGAAAAATGAAATAAAGGGTTTTTATTTAATTTGTGTGCATTTTAAAAATAACTAGAAGTGATTAGGATAAAGATGCTTGTTGAACCATTTGAATTTAACCATTTAAAACAAAACTCATACTCTGAAGGTAGGAGAACCCAAAAAGTTGTGGAGCTTTATATTTGGAAACTGCAGCTCTCATGAAAGTTTCCTAAAACAAAGAAACAAAAAAACGACTTGACAATGAAACCCAGCCAATGAAGAGATAAATCAAAAGAGTCAGCTGTGGTAAAAAGATTAGGAGTGCGCATCATATCCATCAATTATGGCACTGATAGTAACGAAGCCTAGGATATCATAAAACAGAAAGTGAATCTTACAAATTAGGAATATATAAGAAATATATAATTAACAAAGTTGGGAAGACGGTGTAGGAGAGATGTAAAATGCAGGTGAAAGCACTAATATTCTCTTTTATTAAAGCATGTAATCAAAAGATTCTCTAAAGCTAAAAACATGCAGTATAAAAATCCATTCGCATCTGAATTCTTAACATTTTTCATAAGTTCTCATTTTAATCCTAGAGGAATATTTTAGATATTAATACCTCTTATGGTAATAACTTCTTTTCACATTCAAGAATTATTTTGGTTTAACTTTAGTTTCCATTTCTGCTACTGAATTAAGGTCAAATAAAATAAAATTCTTTTCATAAAAGTGGCTCCTATATTTATCATAAATCTTTCTTCTTGCCTGTTCGTCTTCCTTCCTTTCATCCCTCATTTTTCTACATATAGAAAAATGCCCAGAAAGTTAATTCCAGAATGTTATGGATGAAGACTTCTAGTGATAGATCTTTTGGGTTCTTTTTTCTGTCACCCTTACATTTAAAAAAATATCTTCAATAAATATATATAATATTTTTAGCAACCATAGTGATTTATCTTAATTTTAAAAAGGGGAAAAACAAGTAAATATGTCAAGATGTTAATCTCATTTCATTCTGGGTAGTGGGAATATGTTTGTTTGTAGTTTATTATATATATTTTTTAAATTGCCAAAACAAAACAATTCAGGCAATTCCAAATTTCTATCAGCTCAAGAAGTCTGCATTGACAATTCCCCTATTTTCAAATTCATGGACACAGCTTCTAGCTAAATTCCGAACTTTAATGAACGTGACTGCTGAAGGCATTTGGTTTAAAGAGCAAAAATGTACTTTTTCAAATATATTAATACTTTTCTCATTAAATACAAAGTCCACTAAAACTAAAATGTCACACAGACCAATCTTATGAACTCCATGATCTTACTAAATTTCTGCCACTTACGTTTATCCTGTGATGAGGAAACCAACTATTTTCAGTTGCTGCATAGGCATTTTACACTCTAACAATCCTGTTCACACCCAGAGTCTGGACACTCGGACAAGGATCTAAGCTGAGAATTCATTCCCACCCCCAAGTTACCACTTTGCTTTCTCCAGGGCACCTTTGCATTGCTAGGGATTTACCCAAGAGATACAGAAATGCTGATGCATAGGAGCACATGTACCCCAATGTTCAAAGCAGCACTGTCAACAATAGCCAAAACATGGAAAGAGCCTAAATGTCCATCACCTGATGAGTGGATCAAGAATTTGTGGTATACATACACAACGGAGTATTACATGGCAATGAGAAAGAATGAAATCTGGCCATTTGTAGGAAAGTGGATGGACCTTGAGGGTGTCATGCTGAGCGAAGTAAGTCAGGCAGAGAAGGACAGATACCATATGTTTGCACTCATAGGTCTAACAGGAGAACAGGAGAAACCTAATGGAGGACCTGGGGGAAGGGAAGAGGGAAAGAGTTTTGGGGGGAGAGAGGGACGTAAAACTTGAGAGACTATTGAATGCTGAAAATGAACTGAGTGTTGAAAAGGAAGGGGGAGGGGGGAAAAGAGGTGGTGGTGATGGTGGAGGGCACTTATGGGGAAGAGCACTGGGTGTTGTATGGAAACCAATTTGACAATAAACTGTTAAAAAATAAAAAATAAAGTAAGAAAGTAAAAAATAAATAAAATAAAATAATCTCTTATAACTGAGCCCATGGAAAGTTAGTAACCTCCGCCCAACCACCCGATAAATAATAGGTACTTGCCACCCTACTCTGTGTCTCCTCATCAATGTGACCAGAGAAGGCAGACCATCCTTCCCTGGGCCCACTATGGTCCACTCACCCTTACCCCATCCCCACTGTCTGTGGTATCTGTAAGTAACAAATCTTGCTACTTTTCTTCTTTTGTGTGGATGGAATTGAAACTGTGTCAGATAAGAATGACCATGGGATTTTTCACATCCTCAAAGTAGAAACCCAGATGCTGGGGGAACCACCTCCCAACCTGCTTGTGCCTCTGCATTCAGCGGGCAACAATCTGCAGATTCTTAATTTAATACACCAGCTCCACCTGCTCAATATACCTGCTTACTGTTATAATTCAATTTATTTTTAATTTTATTTCTTTCTCCTTTTTAGTCTCATTTGAATTCATAAATCCCTCTCTCTCCCCTGCTCCTAAAATTTCATTTTTCTCTACTGGTTTAGAAGAAAATGAATTTTATCATTTTATTTGTTAATCTAGATATTTTGACATTTGTGGTTAAGAAGTTGAATGTAATGGATTTCTTTTTTGCCTTCTGAAATGGGTAAGGCCTTCAAATTCTTCCATATGGGTCAACCTCCCTCCTAGCAAATATATTATTGTTGTCTAGTATTTTAGCTATATCTTATAAAAAGTAGTTTTTAAATTTTAGATGTTTAAATAATTAAATTGGTATATATTAAAATACTTTTAATTTTTCATTTAAAATTTCTGAGTTTTAACACAGATACAGTCTGTGAATTTTAATATATGGATAATACATGTAAAACATTCTACCACCTGAAAAAACTCCCTGTGGATTCAAAGTCTCCCCATCACTTCTCCCAACACGGATCTGTTCTCCATTACTATAATTCTTCCTTAACTCACAATAAATGCTTCCGTCATATGTACTAGTGACTCATTCGGTTTTTCCCTTTGAGTTGTATTGCACTGTTTGGATTTACCACGGTTTGTTGATCCATTATACATTTATTAGTTGAAAGAAACTTGTGTTCTTTTTCATACATGTAGATTGTAATTCGAGCTCCTATAAAAATCTTTGCGTAGGTTTTTGTATAAATATGTTTTCAATTCTTGAAGGTAAATGCCTAGAAATAAGATTACTGGATCATATGGTAAGTGTATGCTTTGTATAGTTAGTAATTGTTCAGATATACCCACATACTACCTTTTTATGCATATCAGACCTTCTCCCTTCCATCCCTCTTGTTTTCCCTGAAGTTTACAGCCTTTAGAATTTCAAACAGTAAATAATCTGTTGGTGCCAAATACTCTCGAACTTTAAATATGTCTACCTTGCCTTCATTTTAGAGATCTTTTCACTGGGTATAGAGTTTTAATTTTGAATTAATTTATTTACCAGTTCTACAAGTTCTATTTGCTTACATTTCACATCCACTATGTTATTTTTTCATAGTTTTCTGTTATTTCCAGATTTTTTCAAACTCCTTTCCATTTCCTTCAGTACAGTAAGCATGACTATCTTGCAGTCTGTATCCAATCATTCCAGTATTTTATTATTTTTTTAAAAAATTTTAACATTTATTCATTTTTTGAGAGACAGAAACAATGAGTGGGGGAGGAGAAGAGAGACAGGGAGACACAGAATCTGAAGCAGGCTCCAGGCTCTGAGCTGTCAGCACAGAGCCCAATGCGGGGCTCATTGACTGTGAGATCATGACCTGAGTTGAAGTCTGACACCCAACTGACTGAGCCACCCAGGCGCCCCTCATTCCAGTATTTTAAATCTTTGGTTCTGTTCTACTAATCTACCATTTCTTATGGTTCTTCCCAATGATATTTTATTTACTATGTGTTTGGTAATTTTTGGTTGTGTGCTGTTTATTTGCATTTAAACAAAAGTGTTTGGAAAATTCTTTGAAGTTGGATGAGATGATCTTTCATAGATTTCCTTCCTCTCCTGCTTGAAGGTACTTTTAACTAAACTCAGAATTCACAATATTTTGGGATCATGCAGGTAATCAAGGATAGTTTGTGGGTACAAAATGGCAGTGTTGCCGACTGACTTCCAATTCACACGTACCATGAATGCGCCTCTCTTCAAAGTGCCACTGTAATATGATGAGCATTTTCTATCAGAGTCCCCGTGCTGGGTGGGGCCTTTCTTTGTTCTCCCTTATACTCTGAGGTCAACAAACTAAATGTCAAGTTTGCATTTGGGGACGAAGGTCCGAAAGGCAAAACTTTTGCAGTATTTCTCCTACTTCTCAATTCTCCTTCCCCCGAGATTTTTGGCTTGTCATTGCAATCTGTTTGTAATTTGGCTCACTGATGCTTTTAGGAAATGAAAAACATGTTTTTGAGTGTTATAAAATCCAGTAGAAAGTTGATTTGATTAACCTATCTTTTCAACGGAAGTCCCTAGTTACAGGCCCTAATTTTTTGGATAAAATACTATCTTGAATTATAAAATATGATTCAAATAATAATAATCAAACTAATATCAATTTAAAAATCTTGGTTTATATTCATTAAGTGATAACTGATGGTATCTAATACTTCATATTATTTAGCTATTTATTTTTTTAAATGTTTATTTTTGAGAGAGAGAGAGAAAGAGAACACGAGTGGGGGAGGAGCAGGGAGAAAGCAAGAGAGTGAATCCCAAGCAGACTCTGCACTGTCAGCACAGAGCCCTACACGGAGCCCCATGAACCATGACATCATGACCTGAGCTGGACACTTAACTGACTGAGCCACCCACATGCCCCACTACTTATCTATTTAAATTGTGCTTTTTGATCAATAAAAGGGACATTATAAATATGATATTTTTGCCTCATTACTAAAATATTTACAGTAGAGAGAGATGCCTGGGTGGCTCAGTCGGTTAAGCATTCAACTTTGGCTCCGGTTATGATGTCACATTTCATGAGTTCGAGCCCCATGTTGGGCTATGTTCTGACAGCTTGGAGCCTGGAACCTTCGTTGGATTCTGTGTCTCCCTCTCTGTCTTTGCCCCATCCCCATTTTCACTGTCTCTCTTTCCCAAAAATAAACATTAAAAAAATTTTTTAAGACTTTTTAGAATATTTACGGTAGGATACAGTGAATCACCTGAAAGACAATAGACTAAAATAAGTAGACTTAACTTATTAAGACATAAACTGAATCTATTGAGTTATATAATCCTAAAAGTAATCATCTATCAATTTATACTTTCTAATATGTCTACTTCTGTTTAATTATAAATGCTTTATTTTGATGCTAACAAATAATATATGAATGGAATCTAACCAACTTGATCTATATCAAGTAAAAATTTCTCCCCCAGTGTAATGCACATATTTATAAACCCAAAAATGCTACCTATAGTTAGAAACAACATTATTTTTCCAATGTTCTTATTATTTTCTTTCTTTATGTTACTCATATTAATCTGCTTACTTAACAACTCAATCTCACGGACAATTAAACAATACCCACAGAGGTATACAAATGTCCAATCCAATCAGTTCCGCCTTATTAAGCTCTTTTTCATTATTTCAGTGTATCATGAAGTATATAATCTTAAAAAATTCTTTGAAAACTACTGTGTTGCCTGGAGAGGATTTACATTTTGATAGATCAGCGACATATTTCAAAATTTTAAACAAAGGCAAATTATTATATTATTTTCTTTTCATGGTAATCTCATTAACTCAATATTTCATAATAGAAAGTTTTCATTCTGTTATTTTGAATACTACTTAAATATATAATCAGAATTGATGATAATTGAGTTGAACTTTGTTAAACATAAAGTTAACCATGAATTCCATAATCTTGACATGCTTTCCTCTTTAATAATAATTGCTAATAAAATAACTACTTAGATAAAGCAACACCTGTTCTAAGAACTTTACCTGTAGCAATTTATTTATTGTTTGCAAGAACCCCTTGATGTAGGTACTGTTATTTTCCTTAATTCACAGATGAGAAAACTGAGGTACAGAGAAGCTTAATAACATGACTGTTCTACCCTCCACGTCTGTTCAGTGTAACAAATGTTTGACTATCAGATTGACCCCTTTCTGACTTATATTGAGGGTACTGAAATTTGAGACTCAATCCCTCGCTTTTCTCCAATTCACCCCACTTTGCTCATTTCCCTAGTTGTAGGCATTGTGCCAAAAAAATGAACAGAAGAAAGTAAACAAAACAATCACTCTCGTGCTTAGTAGATATGATAAATACATCTGTGAATACTTCTAAACATAGGAAATAATCTTCACTCTTTTAAAATGTGAATTCCTAAAGGACGGATACAATTTTGATGATGATTATAAAATAGTGATTCACAATACAAAGATTTAATCAGTTATTTTTTTTACCTGTCAAACATTCTTAGAATTATTGCTATATTATGTCAACTCAGAAGTTGAGGTAAGATTACCTGTGGATGCAACTCCTGACAGGTCAGAGAAGAGTTCCTTTCTTCGGATTTCACTGTGGTCTGAAATAGCACTCTCTACAAGACACCTTCAAGCCACTCTACTGGCAGGGCTCTGCTCCACATCATATCAACAGGGTGCAAGGAAATTAAGGAAGCAGTGATGCTTGTGGAGAGACCGTCTAATTTTGGTAGAGTGAAGCCTTCCCAGCTTTATTAAAATCATATGCCTCTTTAAAATAACTCAGGATTTTCACCAAACATAATACATAGAAATTGTTATTCCCTTTAAAGTAACATTAAAATATCATTTTAATTTAACTTCTATATTTAAATATATAATCACACTTTTTGAGATTTCTAACTTAAATAGAAAATACAATCTGAAAAAGAACAAAGCTGGAGGTATCATAACCCCAGATTTTAAGATACACTCCAAAGCTGCAGTAATCAAAACAGTCTGGTACTGGCACAAAAACAGAGACAGAGATCAGTGGAACAGAATACACAGCACAGAATAAACCCACATTTTATGGTCAACTAATCTTTGACAAAGTAGGAAAGAATACCAATGAGAAAAAGACAGTTTTATTCCACAAACAGTGCTACAAAACAATGAAACTGGACCACGTTCTTACACCATACACAAAAATAAATTCAAAATGGATGAAAAACCTAAATGTGAGACCTGAAACCAAAAAATCCTAGAAGAGAACACAGGTAGTAATTTCTCGGACATCAGCTAGGTCTCATGAGGCAAGGGAAACCAAACCAAACATAAACTATTGAGACCACATCAACATAAAAAGCCTCTGCACAGTGAAGTAAATGACCAACAAAATTAAAGGCATTCTACTGCATGGGAAAGGATATTTGCAAGTGATATATCGAGTAAATATCCCAAATACCTAACAACTCAACACCCAAAAAGTGAAAAATACAATTTAAAAATGGGCAGAAGACATAAACAAACATTTCTCCAAAGAAGACATACAGAAGACCAAGAGACATGAAAAATGTTCAACATCGCACATCAGAGACATGCAAATCAAAACTACAAGGAGATATCACCTCACACCTGTCAGAACAGCTAAAATAAAAAATCACAAGAAACAACAAGTGTTGGCAAGGATGCAGAGAGAAAGGAACCCTTGTGCACTGGGAATGCAGACTGGTGCAGCCACTGTTGAAAACAGCATGGAGGTTCCTCCAAAAGTTAAAAATAGAATTACCATATGACCTGGTAATTCTACTACTGAGTATTTATCCAAAGAATATGAATTCAGAAAGATAAATGAAACTCTATGTTTAGTGCAGCATTATTTATAATATTCAAAATATAGAAGCAGCCCACATTTTTACTAATAAATGAGTGGATTAAAAAGATATATATATATATTATATACATATATATAATATATATACACACACACACACACACACACACACAATGGAATATTCACTCATAAAAAGAATGAAACTTTCCCATGTGGAAACCACATGGATGGATCTAGAGGGTATTATGCTAAGTGAAATAAGTCAGCCAGAAAAAGCAAATACTATATGAGTTCACTCATATGTGGAACTTAAGAGACCAAACAAATGAACAAAGAAGAAAACAAACAAACAGAAAAACAGACTCTTAAATATAAAAAACAAACTGTTGGTTACCACAGGGCAGCTGGGGATGGGCAAAATAGGTGAAGAGGATTTACACTTACAGTGATGAGCACTGAGTAATGTAGAAAATTGTTGAATCACTATACTTTGCACCTGAAACTAATATAACTATATTAATTTGGTTTATATAACTATATTAGTTTGCTGTATGTTAATTATACTGGAATTAAAAAAGAAAAAGAAAAAGAACATATATATACATATATATGTACTAGCCATTAAGTATTTTATATTAATAATATAAGTACTTAAATATACTTACACATAATCAGTAAACTCATGTTATACAATTAAAAATTTAAAAACAATACCTAGTAATACCATTTTTGCACAATGTATCAGACAAAACCTTGAAGCAATTTTTTTAAAATCTTATTGACTGAGATTTTAAACTACTGAGGAACCCATACTGCTGATCAAAAGTTCATATTTTTTTTAAAGTGAAAGCTGAGAAAAATTAAAGAGTGTAGCTTGAACCTGTGGGCATTCTTGCTGAACCTAGTTCTTTTATGAACTTAGGTTTCCACAATAGCAAAGTAACTTCAAACATCCAACAATGGAAATTTTATTTAGTAACTGTAGCATATATTTTTGATATATTATGCATTTTTACTTTTAGACCTTTAATAAAAAAATCTAGGTACTGTGCATACATCATAATTAAAATGGCTTAAAATTTGAATGTATGCTTTTAGCAATAACTGTGAATCTACAGTCACATATTTGGGCTCCTACAATCTATGTTTATAATAAACTTTTGTCCAGAAGTATATACATGAGTACATGGTGTTTATGATCCTTCTTATTTCACCTAAAGGTAGCTTTCAAAATGAAAATTCTGACATAGAACTTCACAGTTCAGATCTGCTTTTCAAATTACCTCTGGGTCCTCCTTCAATTGATCTTGAGGGTTTTTGAACAGCAGAGTTCAGATATCTGAATTATACATTTTACTCTTAAAATCTTCATTGCAGAAGGGTAGTTATAAGTAATGTAAATTTACTGATGCATTTAGCATTGTTAATAATACAAAATGTAAAAGATTTACATGGCCTGTTTTGAAAAATATCCACTGGATCATGTAAATTTCAATGCAAATTGAGTCCTCAAAAAGTCTAAAAATGCAATGGAGAAAAATTAGAGACCATTTATGACATATGGGTAGACTGCAATTGGAAAGACAGCCAGTGTTACACCAATAGCATATACTGGTTCCCATTGAACCAGTAAAATGAAATTATCCCTGGTGAACATTTGTAATCAACAAGTAATCTACTCAGTGAAATGAGACCAACTACAGTAAGTGAAAATCTACAAACAATGGCATCTCTTATCTAAGCAAATGCTTCCCTTGGAAGATAGTTATATGGATATATGGATATATGAAGACAGAATAGGGCTGGCAAAGAGCCAATGAAGTTCTTTGCATAAAGAAATGACATCATCGAAATTGATGATTAAGACTAGTCCAGAAGCAGTGAATACTTAACTGCAGTAGCAGTAACTTTGTAACTGTAAAGCACACTGTAATATTTACATCAGAGCTATATGATCTTCAGATTATCAATATATATAAACAAATAAGAATGGAATGGAGGGAAAGATACTAAAACTGGAGTCAAAAGCTTAACTTTAAGTTTAATCTGTATGAATTTAGCACTAATGGAACTCAATCTGTAGTATGGAGGTAATATTTTCTCAAGTATCTACCACATAGAACTGCTATCAGGATGGAAATATATATTGTCTGTGAATAAAAGATGAAAACTTTACAGCATTATACGAATAAGGGAGGATTACTGAATGAAAAGAATATATGCACAGCTGCCATGTAAAAATTATTATTGTGTAACATAACTTTTATGTTTACTGAAACCATAAACAGGAGAGAAAGTCAACAGAGAAATCCAGAATTTTACCAATCCTATCTCCAGTTGTATCTTCAGTTAGCAACAAAAAGAACAAACGACAATGCTACTTGCTTACTTTAAAAGATAAATTGCGAAGTCGTAGTTGATTATTTAAAATGAAATTAAAGGTTAAAAATGACAAGTCCTTCTTTAAGTTGTAACATATATTTGCCTCGAAATTTAGAAAGTACCTAATAAACGTAAGGAAATGGGCTAAGATGGAAGCTACATTAATAAACAAATTGTTACAAAATACAGATGAAACTCATTATTTTGACCTTGAGTAAGAAGGCGCTGGGAAATATCATTACTGCATTAATACGTTTAGCAGAGCAGCCAGAGAAGGTCCCTCACACTTTGTCATGCACCACTGAACTGTAACAATGCTGACAGTCAGAGAGCCTATCTCCAAACATTATGACACCATCTTAGTGACAGATAAAGAAGAAAGCTGAATACGATCACTGTTTCATATTTACTACCACCAGCAAAGCTAGAAAATACAAAAATAAGTTAATTTAAAATATTTGGATAAAATCTTCAAGTCTGGCACTTTAGAGAAAAAAGGTGGATGCATTTGTTTAGTTTTTTACCACCAGCAATTTATCTTCAGGTCTTCTGTATGAATACTGTCATAGGCACATCTATTTGAAAAATAGTGTTCAGTAGCCTTGCTCTATTACAAAGCAACTCATGACAAAGGTCTTTTGCAACAGCAATAATATTTACATAATAATTGCAAGCACAGAAAAAAAAAAAAAAAGCTTGAAATGCTACAACCGTATTCCAGGAGTTTTCTTTTTTGTAAATTAAATTTTCCCAAAAGGACTTCAAAAAGTCAATATTTTATTTCTGAAATTCGTTACTTAAACATTTATTTTTAATGGGATGTAACAGTCTCTTGTTGTACTTTGAGAGGGAAAAGTAGATAAGAACACTTCTTAATGAATTTTTTTGATTGAATATATTGAACAGGAAAGGATATGTTTTCGCTGTAGCACTAAATTAAGCATGCAGTTCCCATTAAGAGTTTCGGCAGCTGTGCATTTAATTCTTATGAGTACCATGCTGAAAATGTACATTCCTAGAATCAAATATGCAAAGCCTAATCTGTATAACTGCTATCCGAACTTTTGCCTCTCAATTACAGGGTCTGTGCAAAAAATACTTCTGAAAAACACAACATCGTACATTTGTAAAATGACAATCAAAATCATCTCTAATACACGTACAATTTATTCCAGAACACTCAATGTCAGAGAATAGACACTGGACTTCAACACATGGAGATATGATAAACTCAGATAAAAATATTCTCAGTTAACTATTTTAATCCTTTTTGTTCAAATCATTATGTATTTCAATTTCTTGGTAGTGTGGTAAAGATCATAACACTCAGACTTTTACCTAAGAAAACTGAGATATATATAAAACTTCCTTCTGTAGAGATTAAGATAAAAATAACCTAGAAATACCACAATATAAAAGGATTGAATATTTTGAGGAAGGAGATCCACTGATATTTTGCCCATGTATTTTGTACATTTGTGTGCATATACATATTAAAATACATCATATATGTATTTTAAAATACATAACACATAAAATCTAAATTTTTTTTAAAGTTTATTTATTTTGAGAGAGACAGAGAGAGTGGGACTAGGAAGGGGCAGAGAGAGTAGGATAATGCTAATCAGGCTCTGTGCACTGTCAGCACAGAGCCCAACATGGGGCTCAAACTCACAAAACTGTGAGATGATGACCTGAGCCTAAATCAAGAGCCAGACGCTTATCCAACTAAGCCACCAAAGCACTCCAAGGATACCTTTTTGTAAAATGTTTATATATTTGTTTAGAGAGGGAGAGAGAAAGTGTGAGTGGGGGAGGGCATAGAGAGAGGGAGAAAGAGAATTCCAAGCAGGCTCCATGCTATCATTGCAGAGCCCTGAGCCGAGCTTGACCCTATGAACTGTGAAGTCATGACCTGAGCTGAAATCAAGAGTGGGAGGCTTAAGAGCCTGAGCTACCCAGGCTTTAAAGATATTTAAAATATTTCAGATATCTTTTAATATAGAGGTGGCTGGGTGGCTCAGACATTTAAGTCTCTTACTCTTGATTCTAGCTCAGGTCATGACCTCACACTTTGTGGGATGGAGCCTTGCATCAGGCTCCACATTGATAGCATGGAGCCTACTTGGGATTCTCTCTCTCTCCCTCTCTCTCTGCACTGACTCTGCTCATGCTCTCTCTTCTCTCTCAAAACAAATAAACAGACATTATACAAAAAAGATATCTTAAATATTCACTGCTCTAACATTAAAGTTCTTTGAAATATAAAGCTGACAAGTTTTAAATCTCTATAAAGGTACATCATTAAATTATTTTCTAACTGTAGTTACAGAGTAGTGCTCCTGTTATTAGTAGTTCTATTTGTACATCCCTGTAGAGATAGGTCTAATCCATCATCAAGACTGAGTACATTATTTATAAGCAAGTAAGGCAAATAACTACCATCAAATGGAAAGGGAAGCCAATAAGCCAGTTTATTTCCAGGAGTCAAAGCTATCTTTCCTGGTGAATAAAACATGATAGCATTATTGGACCTAGAAAGTCTCTGTGAGCTAAGGCATTATAAAGAGATAATAACCATAAAAGTAAACATTCAAATTGACATATGATCATAAAGTTGCATAAAATAGTACTAAATATTTATCATATTTGATGAATAGTTGTCATGAATACCTAGCCATTCCCAAAGGTGGAGTCCATATTACTTCATGTAAAAATGTTAATATTTTATAATATAATATCTTAAAATAGTTCAAAATCTTACAATTCTTTATTACTTAGATTCTATACACAAAGCTCACAATTTAGAGAAATACCTTTGAATCATTTAGAAATCAAACTGGAAATATAATAATTTTTAAATTAAAAAATTTTTTTGTGTTTTTTATTTCTTTTTGAGAGACAGAGAGAGACAGCGCAAGCAGGCAGGGGTCAGAGAGAGAGGAAGATACAGAATCTAAAGCAGGCTCCAGGTTCTGAGCTAGCTGTCAGCACAGAGCCTGACACAGAGCTCGAACCCGTGAACCATGAGATCATGACCTGAGCCAAAGTTGGACGCTTAACTGAGCCACCCAGGTGCCCCTGGAAATACAATAATTTTTAAATAAATAAATTAGTTAAGATTTCCACACCTGGCTTTGATTAATAGAAAATAGATTTATGCTCCTGCCAAAAACAATTTGAAAAATGAATAGAATATATAAAAGAATTGTTTCTGGTATTGAAGAACAGGCACAATAGCACTATTATTCTTGACAAAAAGAGAGGCAAACAAAATACGCCAACATGTGCCCTGGTTTTTGTCTGTCAGCATATTGCAATCTATGAAGCAGAAAGGATATCCTAAGTGAAACCTGACCTAGGAGTAAGTGCCCCAAGTTCAAAGGCTGGCATATCTAGTCTGTTGTGAGACTCCGTATATGCTATACATAAAAATGGCTCCAAATATCTTTGTACATTTCCACTGAACACCAGAAGGGACAAGGCCAGGAGTGAACTAGAATATTGTGAAGCCTTTTGAAGTGGAATGGGCACAATTCACCTCTAGTCAATTTGACATTTTGGATGAAGTCTATGTTCCTATTCTTACAATTTTTTAATAGAAGCTGGAAATCTAAATTTTTATGTAAAGTTTAATTTTTAAGACCCTGTTTGGGCCAACAAAAAGTGTTTGCTGGCTTATCATAATGTATACACCTCTAGGTTGCAGGTTCGGTTACATGAGTACACTTCTACCTAATACAAAATTGAAAAAAAATAATACTGAGAATATTTTTGTTTAGAGAGCTAAACAATTTTCAAGAATTTTTCTTTCAGATTTCCAATAATCTATTCACTTTCAATATTTAATCATTATTATGAGCCCATATTTGAAATAAACCTTTAATTCCACAATAGAAAAGGGAATACTTTTCTTATAAGACTATCAAATGTACCAGTAAGCCACTTAGAATATTCTGAAACAATTAAAAATCTGTTTAGATACTGATCATTTTTTTCTTCTTTTTAAAGTTTTTATTTAAATTCCAGTTAGTTCACATACAGCACAACATCAGTTTTGGGTGTACAATACGCTGATTCAACACTTCCATACAATACCCTGTGCTCATGACAACAGGTGCGCCCCTTAATCCCCATTGCCTATTTAACCCTTCCCTCCATCCACTTCCCCTCTGGTAACCCGCAGTTTGCTTTCTATAATTAAGAGTGTTTCTTGGTTTGCCTCTCTTTTTTCCCCCGTTACTTGTTTGTTTTGTCTCTTAAATTCTACATATGAGTGAAATCATGTGCTATTTGTCTTTCTCTGACTGACTGACTTTGCTTAGTACAAAACTCTCTAGCTCCATCCATATCATAGCAAATGGCAAGATTTTGTTCTTTTTTATGGCTGGGTAGTATTTCATTGTGTATACACACCACATCTTCTTTATCCATTCATTAGTTGATGGACACTGATTATTTATTTTCTTAAAAACTGAGAATTGCTCATTGATACAAAGGAAAAAGGACCAGGTTTTCTTTCTTTCAAAGGCAGATAGAATTATTGATCATAAATACTCATCTTGCCACCCACTTCTCCCCTCATGTCCTAGAAGTCACCTTCCGTTCCTGTTAATCTTGGGCTTGGTCATGTTGCTTGCTTTGGTCACTGAAACGTGTGGTGCCATGATGTATGTGATGTCCTGATGGAGCTTTCAATGCAATTGCATGCTTTGGCTTGACATCTCTGTTTTTACTACCATCTGTCAAAAGAAGCATGTCCCTCAGACATATACGTACCCCTGCCATGGAGGACTTCGGATGAAAAGAATATGGAATAGACCCACACTCTATCTGCAGCCTGGAGGGACCACAGCTAACTGCCACAGCCATATGCCATAGTCATATGACACAAGTGGGTTTGTTAGCTACTGTGATTTGAGAGTTGTTAGAGTTGTTACTATTAACAAAAATAAGGATGATATAAAAAAAAAGTGGTATCTAGAAACAGGTGTTGTTACATTCATCTAAAATATGTGGCACTGACTTAAAAGCTAGGAGGTAGGTAAGAGCTCAGTATTATTGGAGGAGTGTGATTGGGGTGTATTGGAAATAGGCAATCCTTGTGATACAGCATAGAAACAGTTGGTAAATCTATATCCTTATAACAGTAACAAACTATTTCATGTAAAATCAACATGTGGTGGTGGGCAACCAGTTTCCAAAGGACAATGGTATTAATGCCAACTAGTTATTATTGCCAAACACTGTAAGTTCATATAAAATTGGGCTCGGAAAAAAAAACTGTCTTGTTTTCAGGAAAAAGTTGAAAGAAAAAATAGAGAGGTCAGAAATTAAATGACATGGCATGCCTTTTATTATAGTCTCTGGTTGGATAAGATAGTCCCCAGTAAATTCATTCCCTTGGACAAAATGTCTAAGGTAAGTTTAAAAAAAATATACCAAAGAAAATACATAAGCTCAAAGAAGTAGCTGTATTTAGATAGATAGATAGATAGATAGACAGACAGACAGACAGACGGACAGGCAGACATCAGATACTGGCATTTCTTGTAAAGAACTATGAATACGCAAATGAAGCTGACTGTAATCAAATAAACAGGCAGTAGTAACAATGAAAACAAATGTTTTTGAGGGTGTGATCACAAATGCCACCATTCTGGATGAAAAGAGACTAGGACCGTTGGAGAAATGAAAAGACCATATTTAAAATTAACAATAAGTAGGAATGAAGTGCTGATATATGCCACACCATTGATGAGTGCTGAAAATACTATGCTAAGGGAAAGACACCGGTCACAAGGACCCCATACTGTATGATGTTGTGTACATGAAATACCCAGAAAATCCATACAGACAGACAGTACAGGTGACGCGTAGAACTTGGTAGGAGAAAGAAGTGAGAAAAATGGGAGCAACTGCTAATGAATATGGTTTTTGGGGAGGAAGTGATAAAAACGTGCTAAAATTACAGTGACAGTTGCACAGTTGTGTGAACGTACAAAAACCACTTAAATATATGCCTTAATAGGGTGATATGCATAGTCTATGAATATTATTTCAAGGAAGAAGTTAGAGGAAAAAAAAAAAGGCCGTCTTTGGAGCCCCAAACTTCCAGGAAGGAGATAGGCTAAGAAAACTCGTCAATGTCAGGAGATAATGCTCCTTGAATATTTTCATGTTTCTGCACAATCAAGGGTTTTGGGGAAAAAATATTACTGTAATCTTGGTTAAAGGTGACTGAATGCCAAACAAATCTCAGAAGTTAAAAAAGGAGACTTCTAAGAAGTTTAGAAGTATCTCCCTCAGAGATCTGCATTTACGTTCCAGAACAAAGGCACCCCTCTATATCTGCAGGGGAGGGTCATATGTGCCTGCTGCTCTACGGAAGCTCCAACAGTCATAATTTCTCTTGTGGTTCAAACCCCACTTCCAGAATGCATCTGGTTTTCACTGTGTTGCTGTGTGGAAAAATGAGGCATAGGGACATGATACAGCTCCGTGTGGATAGTCTATTTCTGAACCAGAGTGTGTGTGGCGGGGGGCACATATATACACACATACATGTGTGTGCCTGGGTACATATGCCTATATACGCATAGATATAAGCATATGTGTATAGGCCTGTGCGTGTATAGGTCTATCTGTGCAAGCAGAATAACATCAAATCCTTCACAGTTTCAGACTCAACACTCAGACTCTCAAGAAGGTCGATTCTGCAATACCCTCTTCAGATAGGACCAAGCAAGGTAATGAAAACGCAAAGATTTCCCAGAGGGGAGAACCAAGAGCTAGGAACAATCAGCTAGAGCACTGCTCGCAGACGGCCTAAGTAGAGATCTCCTACTCACAGGAAGGGGGATGGTAAGACACTTAACCAATAACAGTTCAGAAATGCTGTGTTCAGGGACTGCTGTATGCCTTCTGTCCGTCCCAGCGGAAGCTCTTATTAACGCTTCCCTGTCCCACTTCACCGCTGATTGAATGTGGACGGAGATGGAGCTAGATAACTGGCATTTCTACTTCAAGGTTATTAAACAATTAGACGAGACATTTGAGTTTTTTCCTGGAGGATGTAGCCGGGCAGTGAGTGAATTTTATATAGAAAAAGAAGGGAAGTTCGTATGTGTGAGAAAATGTACAGTACGAGATTTTACTATTGTTCCCAAATACTGTCTTCTCCTTTCCCCACTCCATTCCCCATTTTTCTTTTTATATCTGCTTGCTGACGGGATAAGCAATAAATTCATAACACAAATAACGGAAAGCACAAATAAATAAATACTAAATACCTACCAAAGAAAACAATAATGAGGCAAACAAAGGTGAATACACACAAAGAAAGCAAAGTGCTAAAGCAAAGAAGTAAGAGCATGATACAAACAGGGTGAAACTGAAGAGAAAGCCCGTTCAACGTGATGAACAAAAGTACAGTCCATATGCCGGCAAAAGCCTACTAATCTTGTTAGGGGATGCATTCATGTAAGATTAGTCTCTGCATCTCTGTCCAAAAGAAGCACTTAGACCTTTTTGATTTTTGTGGCCTATGGCAGCAAATGATTGTAGCCATTTAACAATCAGACCCTTTAAAATTCAGATTTATTCTTCAGGCTGGTGGAGTCAATACTTTCAATTTAACGAGCACAACAATGAATTCATTTATTTGGCTGCGGTATATTCTATACTGTGAATTTCAGCGCTAGAGGAAAGCTGCGCCATTAGGGCACTTTTCCCGGGGAACCAACGCTGAGCTGTGTCAGCTATAATTTAGCTTCACGCAGAAAATGATAAAAGCTGCAAAGGAGATGGCCTATTGCCAAATGGAGTGTCGGCTAAAACTATTCCTGACTGTGGACTCCTGACCTTCCTCCTGGAAGGTTAACTGGCTCATCTCTCATCAATACCCACTCTGACATTTTTGATTCAAAAGACTTTGGGAAAAAGTATGTGTTACATAAGCAAATTCAATTCAAAACAATGTCACTCAAACTTAAAATCAAAATTAATGACAGCTGTTAAATCTCTGTCAACAAAATATTGCCAAAAAGATAGCCACAAGTGTGTATAGATTAACTGGGCCCAGGAAGTACCTTACCCTAAACATTCAAATAACAAAGAAGAGGAGGAAATTTCATTTGCCTTTCTTGAAAGTATTTGAAAGTGGTCTTTAGACAATAAGAATTTAAGACCAGCTGTGTAAGGTCTGGAGCTCTTACACAATTACTGTCAAAGGGCTAAATAATGAAATATAGTCCCTATGACAATTCAAAGTGTTTTCCTCATTAAGCAAATGAGAATCCAATGACAAAGCAAGGATATAATGATAAAAGACTGTGAATAAATATGATAATCCCCACACTGGTCTAGGTACCCTTCTGAAAGATGGTTAGGGCTGTTTGCCCAAGATTGCTGCTAAAAGAGTGATTTTAAATAGATCAATCAAATATTTCTCCACTTGCATACAACTAATAGCCACTGTACACAATTCTAACATTATTAGAAGATATAAGCTTATGCTTTAGAGATCATAAGCACATTGATAATTTTTAAATGTATTATTTTTATGTTATAGTCATGGCCTAATTTTATCCGACATTATTCATTTTTCTCAGTATCCAACATCACAACTCATAGAGATATGCACTTTTAAAATTTTTTGTCATTTCCCTACTACTATTAAATTTATTATCAAATGGAATGATAGAGTCATAATTCCTTAGCACTCAATATTAATGATCTAATCATCTGCAAAAATCCTCTACATGGAAAGTACTACAAATGTAAGGAAATCACTTATAGTGGTTTTAAGCCTACCTGAATTCTACATTTGGGTGTTTGTAAAAATATAGTTGTGGGAATGGGATGTCATTTACATGCAAAAAGAAAAGAAAGGTTTCTAACACTTGAAAAACACGAGGAGAAATTGAAAATGGGTCTGTGATCAACAATGAAAAGAGAATAAAACACATCATAAAACATGTTGAAAAACACTCCAGATGTCAGAATCAAACATTCAGACATTCGAATAATAATAAATGCAACAATGTACACAGAATTTGCTTCTCAACTTAATCCTAGTTAGGGCAAAATTCTTACGGTTTTTCTCTACTTCATGGCAAATGAACATAAGAATTCTTTAATGTGATGCATTCTGGCTTTAAAGGTTTTACTACACACATAATTGCTCAGACCTCAGTTCTAGCTTAGTAAACAAAATGACTTCAAAGCACATGGTCCATTACCAATATACATTTTCTAAAATGCAACACTAAGTGGAAAAAGATGAATATATATTATATACTCTCCCTAAATCTGAAAATCGGATGACTTAAAATAGTATACATTATAAATTCTTTGAGATAAAGTGTATTTATACAATTTCCATTAAAACAATGAGTTTATCAGGCTCAAGAAAAAAGCGGCAATGTTTATTATAATTCTATTTTTATTTTTATTAAAATTTTTTTTAATGTGTTATTTATTTTTTATACAGAGAGAGTCAGAGCATGAGAAGGGGAGGGACAGAGAGAGAAGGAGACACAGAACCGGAAGCAGGCTCCAGGCTCTGAGCTAGCTGTCAGCACAGAGCCTGACGCAGGGCTCAAACCCACGAATGTGAGATCTGACCTGAGCCAAAGTCGGATGCTTAACCGACTGAGCCACCCAAGCACCCCTATAATTCTATTTTCAGATGGTATCTATGAGTTACTCCGAACTATTCCCTTTAAATTAAGCACCAGACCTACTGTGCTATATATTGTTTTGAAATACTATCTTAAGTTTCCACAAGATATAGCCATTTCAAAATGATTTACATCTACTTATTTAGGAATTTTATTTAATTAAGAAATGCTTTTAAGTATTTATCCAAAAAAAGAGGTTATGTCTAAAATGAATAATCAAGAAAGAGAGAGATAGGCATTTTTTGTCTTAGCAAGTACCCTGCTATGAGCAGAAAAATTATTTCTCAAGAACAGGGTTAAGAAATTTTAACTGGTTTGATGTACACATGGGCCCAGGGAGTGTCTGGAGCTACTGGAAATCTTCATACAAAAATTAACTGAAAAAACATTTGGTGTTCAAAAAATAAAGAATTTAAATATAATTGAGATAGAAGATAATGCATTTCACAAGAAATTTTGAGCTCTATGTTCTGAAAGGTTACAGAAAAAATAAAAAGATTGAGAAGATTGGTTATGAAAACATTCTTCATAGTTAATGATAAACCAGTTACAGTCTCTTGATAGAAGCTCATAAAAACAGACAATGTAAATTTGAAAGAATTTCAGTAGAATAATATAGGCAACTATAAGCATTCCCCCCCCAAAACATAAAAGCATGGTATACACATAATTCATGTATACGAGTACATTGTAGACATATATGGAGGCTACAGTTTCTTATCAAAAGCAGGAGAAATGGCATCATGATTTTGTAAGGAATAACAGATAATCACTTCCCAAAGAATACACAGCTTTAAATGATTTATCTAGTTCTGTTTCCATTTTTCTTCCTTGCCTGTCATAACTTCTATAATAAGCAAAGTATACTTTCCTTCATCTTTCAACATCCACATCCACACTGGATTGTTCAGTATTTTGAAAACAATGGGTACTTTCATATTTTCCAGTATTTTCCCATAGTGTTTCCTCTACCCATATGGACAATGAATCCTAACCAATTTCTCCACTGAACAAATGTGTGACTCTGGATAGCTCAAATGGTACATCTTTGGCCAGGCCTATTTCTAACGTTCCATGTGGTGGTGAAATTTCATACAATTTGCATATGCCCATTTCTTTGAGTAGACTTTATCATTCAACTGTGAAGTCCCCAAAGACACTGTGACCTCTACTCTTAAAACAATTCCTACCAAATAGCATTTAACATTCATCCAGTCTTAGGTCTAAAGAAGCATTTTTATGGCAGCAATTTACAAATGTATATATTTAGTGCAGATCTCTTTCTGGAAACCCAGACTTGTATACCCAACTGACTTTATTTCCAGTTTCCTATATGACCTCTCCCCTTGCATATCTATTAGGCATCTTAAACGTAAGACCAATTAGGGTTCTGAATGGTGCCTAATTTGTTTTTGTCCGAGTTCTTATCATTTCAGGTTGTGGTACCACCATGTACCCAGTTGTTGAAGACAAAACCATAGGTCATTTAGTGAAACCAGTCTTTCTCTTTCCATTACCCATTATATCCAATCTTTCAAATACCATATATTCTGCCTCTAAGTCAAATCCTACATTTATCTCTGACTCTCTATCTTCACTACCTTCTACTTAGTTCAAATCACTATCATCTCTTCATGGACCTCTACTCTAGCTACTAAATTGGTCTCCCTACTTGAACTACCCCACAGTACCAGAGCTATCTGATTTTCTTCTAACAAATTTCTGGGAATATAATATACATACCATAAAATTCACTGTAATGTAGAATCCAGTGAATTTTGATATATTTGGAGAGTTGTACAACCATCACAACATCATCTAATATTAGAACTTTTGCATTATGCCAAAAGCAACCTCTTGCCTGTTTGCCATCCATGTTCATTCCTACATCCAACCCTAGGTATCCATTAGATGCATAATTGGATCATTACCACTTTTTTGACTATGACATTATGTTCAGGTTTGTTTGTTTGTTTTTTCTCTCCTAACCTCTTGTCTTATTCTCCTTTTTCACTATCTGAATTAGGCCTTTTAATCTATCTGCTTAGTCAGATTTCAATTTCTCTTTCTCCTCACTCCTGTCATTTCTCTCTTTGTATATGCTCTTCATTAGCACTGCCTCCACCCTGCTCTTTATTTGTAGCTGGGATTGCTGGTTTTATGCCTTTAAACTGCCTTTTCTCTTTTGTTGTTGTTTTTCCTTTTGGTTAGCTTGTTTCTTTGATTTATTTGTACATTTGTGTGCTTTTGTTCCCTGTTTGTCTGTCTGTTTTCCTTTCCAAGGCTACCTCAAGAAACAAACCAAAGTACCCATGGTGGAGAGTCCCAAATATCAATAAGTAGGGAAATAAAATAACAAAAAGCACAACAAGAGAGACCGAGGGACATCATTCAATGAACACCTCCTAAACGGACAGGCCCTGGATAGTCCTTTAATATAACAGAACTCGTAGGTGCAGAGTGCATAACAAGCTTTTAAAACTTACAAGAGACATAAAGCTAGCCAAAATGAAGAAATGGAAGAACTCTCCTCTAAAAAAATTCCAGGGAGAAGTCACATCTACAAAAATGGTCAAAACAGATTTGGCAACATAACTGAGCAAGAATTTAGAACAACTGTCATAAAATTAACCACAGGGGTTGAAAAAGGCATGGAAGACATCAGAGAAGCTATTGCTACAAAGACTATGGACCTTAAAAATAGTTGTAATGAACTAAAAAATGCTATAAATGAGGTGCATAATAAAATGAAGGTGGCCCCGGCATGGATTGAAGAGGCAGAGAGGAGAATAGGTGAATTAAAAGACACAGTTATAGAAAAAGAGGAGCCAAGAAAAAGAGAGATAAATTGATCCAGAAGCACCAAAGGAGAATTCTAGAACTTAGTGATACAATCAAATGGAACAATATCCATATCATAGAAATTTCTGAAGAAGAAGAAAGAAAGAAAGAAAGAAGCTGAAGGGGTACTTGAACAAATTATAGCTGAGAACTTCCCCAATCTGGGGAAGGAAACAGATATTGAAATCCAAGAAGCACAGAGAACTCCCCTCAGACATAACTTAAATCGATCTCCTGCACAACATATCATAGTGAAACTGGCAAAATATAAGGATAAAGAGAGAATTATGAAAGCAGCCAGGGACAAAAGGGCCCTAACATATAAAGAGTAGCTGCAGACCTATCTACTGAAACTTGGCAGGCCAGGAAGGAATGGCAGGAAATCTTCAATGTGATGAAAAGAAAATGTATGCAGCCAAGAATCCTTTATCCAGCAATCTTTTCATTCAGAATAAGAAGAGAGATAAAGGTTTTCCCAAATAAAAATTGAAATAATTCATCACCACTAAACCAGCCCTACAAGAAACCCTACAGGGACTCTATGAGAAAAATGTTGCAAGGAACACAAGGTACCAGAGACACCACTACATGCATGAATCCTACAGAGAACACAATGACTCTAAACCCATTTTTTCAGTAACAACACTGAAGGTAAATGGACTAAATGCTCCAATCAAAAGACACAGGGTAGCAGAATGGCTAAAAAAACAAAATCCATCTATTTTCTGTCTATAAGAGACTCATTTTAGACCTGAGGACACCTTCGTATTGAAAGTAAAAGGATGGAGAAATATCTATCACGTAACTGGAAGTCAAAAGAAAGCCGAAGTAGCCATACTTATATCGGACAAACCAGACTTTAAAGTAAAGGCAGTAACAAGAAATGAAGAAGGGCATTATATAATAATTACAGGATCTATCCATCAGGAAGAGCTAACAATTATAAACATCTACACATCAAAATTGGGAGCACCCAAATACAAACAATTAATCACAAACAGAAAAAATCTTATTGATAAGAATGTGCTTATAAAAGGGGACATTAATACTCCACTTAGGGCAATGGATAGATCAACTAGACAGAAAATCACTAAAGAAACAATGGACCTGAATGACACATTGGAAATAATGGGTTTGACAGATATATTTAGAACTCTACATCCTGAGGCTATGGAATTCACTTTCTTCTTGAATGCCCATGGTACATTCTCCAAGACAGACTACATACAGGGTCATAAAGCAGCCCTCAATAAATATAAAAGAATTGAGATCATACCATGTATACTTTCAGATCACAAAGTTATGAAACTTGAAATCAATCACAGGAAAACATCTGGAAAACCTCCAAAAACATGGAGGTTAAAGAACACCCTATGAAAAAACAAATGGGGTGGGGACCTGGGTGGCTTAGTCAATTAAGCATCCGACTTCAGCTCAGGTCATTATCTCACAGTTTGTGGGTTCGAGCCCCACATCAGGTTCTGTGCTGACAGTTCAGAGTCTGGAGCCTGTTTCAGATTCTGTGTCTCCCCCTCACCCCTCGTCCCTCACCACTTATGCTCTGTCTCTCTCTGTCTCAAAAATAAACTATAAAAAAGAAAAGAAAAGAAAAGAAAAAGAACAAATGGGCCAAGCAGGCTATTCGAGAAGAAATTAGAAAATATATCAAAACAAATGAAAATAAATATACAACAAGCCAAACTCTTTGGAAGGCAGCTAAAGTAGCCCCAAGAGGAAACTATATTGCAACCCAGGCCTATTTCAAGAAACTAGAAAAAGCGCAAGTACAAAATCTAATAGCACACCTAAAGGAACTAGAAGGAGAGCAACAAGAGCACTCCAAACCCAGCAAAAGAAGAGAAATATTAAAGATAAGAGCAGAAATAAACAATATAGAATTAAAAAAAATGATGAATAGACCAATGAAACCAAGAGTTGGTTTTTTGAAAAAATAAACAAAATTGATAAACCTCTAGTCAGGCTTCTCAAAAAGAAAAGAGAGAGCACCCAAATAGACAAAATCACCAATAAAAGTGGATCTATTATAATAGAAATACTCACTCAGAAATACAAGCAATTTTCAGGGAATACTATGAAAAATTATATGCCAACAAACTGGACAACCTAAAAGAAATGGACAAATTCCAAACACACATGCACTACCAAAAGTCAAATGGGAAGAGATAGAAAATCTGAACAGACCGATAACCAGTGAAGAAATTGAATCAGTTATCAAAAGTCTCCCAACGAATAAGAGCCCTGGGCCAGATGACTTCACTGGGGAATTCTACCAGACATTTAAATCAGAGTCAATACCCATTCTTCTCAAGCTATTCCAAAAAACAGAAATGTAAGGAAAACTTCTGGACTCATTCTATGAAGTCAGCATCACTTTCATTCCCAAACTGGACAGAGACCCTGTAAAAATTACTAACCACTATCATCAAATGGGATTCATTCCTCCTGGGTTACAGGGCTGGTTCAATATTCACAAATCAATCAACGTGATATATCACATTAACCAAAGAAAAAATAAAAACCATATGATCCTAGAGATAGATGCAGAAAAAGCATTTGACAAAATACACAACAGCCTTTCTTATATTAAAGTCCTCGAGAAAGTTGGGATAGAAGGAACATACTTAAACATCATAAAGGCCATTTATGAAAGGCTGACAGTCAATATCATCCTCAATGGGGGAAAACTGAGATCAGGAACACGACAGGGATGTTCACTTTCACCACTGTCGTTTAACATAGTGCTGGAAGTCCTACATCAGCAGTCATGAAACAAAAGAAAATAAAAGGCATCAGAATTGGCAAAGATGAAGTCAAACTTTCACTTTTCACAGATGACATGATACTCCACATGAAAAACCTGAAAGACTCCACAAGAAGCCTACTAGAACTGATCAATGAATTTAGCAACATTGCAGGGTACAAAATTAATGTATAGAATTCAGTTGTATTTTGATACACCAATAATGAAGCAACAGAAAGAGAAATCAAGAAACTGATCCCATTCACAAGTGCACAAAAAATCATAAAATACCTAGGAATAAACCTAACCAAAGATGTATAAGACCTGTACAATGAAAATTACAGAAAGCTTATAAAAGAAATTGAAGAAGACACAAAGAAATGGAAAAACATTCCATGATCATGGATCGTAACAATAAACATTGTGAAAATGTCATTATTACCCAAAGCTATCTATACATTCAATGCAATCCAAATCAAAATTGCACCAGCATTCTTCTCAAAGCTAGAACAAACTATCGTGAAATTCATATGGAACCACAAAAAACCCCAAATAGCCAATGTAATATTGAAGAAGAAAACCAAAACGGGAGGCATCACAATCCCAGACTTTAGCCTTGACTACAAAGCTGTCATCATCAAGACAGTATGGTACTGGCACAAAAACAGACACATAGACCAATGGAATAGAATAGAGAATCCAGAATTGGACTCACAAATGTATGGTCAATTAATCTTTGACAAAGCAGGAAAGAGTATCCAATGGAAAAAAGACAGCCTCTTTAACAGGTGGTGCTGGGAGAACTGGACAGCAACATGCAAAATAATGAAACTAGATCACTTTCTTACACCATACACAAAAATAAACTCAACATGGATTAAGGACCTAATGTGAGACAGGAAACGATCAAAGCTCTAGAGGAGAAAGTAGTAAACAGCCTCCTTGAACTCAAATAGAGCAGTTTCTTGATTGACACATCCCCAAAGGCAAGGGTCAAAAGCAAAAATGAACTGTTGGAACCTCAAGAAGATGAAAAGCTTCTGCAGAGGAAAGGAAATAACAAAGCTAACAGGCAGCCAACAGAATGGGAAAAGATAGTTGCAAAATATATTGGATAAAGGGCTAGTATCCAAAATTTATAAGAACACACCAAACTCCACACCCGAAAAACAAATAATCCAGTCAAGAAATGGGCAGAAGACATGAATAGACACTTCTCCAAAGAGGACATCCAGATGGCCAACAAAGACATGAAATGATGCTCAGCGTCACTCATCATCAGGGAATTACAAATCTAAACCACACTGAGATACCACCTTACATCAGTTGGAATGGCTAAAATGAACAAATCAGGAGAGTATAGATTCTGGCGAGGATGTAGAGAAACAGGCACCCTCCTACACTGTTGGTGGCAATGTAAACTGGTGTAGCCACTCTGGAAAACAGTGTGGAGGTTCCTCAAATATTAACAACTGAACTCCCCTTATGATCCAGCAATAGCACTGCTAGAGATTTACCAAAGGGATACAGAAGTGCTGATGCATAGGGGCACATGTACTTCAATGTTCATAGCAGCACTTTCAACAATAGCCAAATCATGGAAAGAGCCTAAATGTCCATCAGCTGATGAATGGATCAAGAAGATGTAGTTTATCTATACAATGGAGTACTACATGGCAATGAGAATGAATGAAATCTGGCCATTTGTAGCAACGTGGATGAAACTTGAGGATGTCATGCTATGTGAAATAAGTCAGGCAGAGAAGGACAGATACCATATGCTTTCACGCATAAGTGGAACAGGAGAAACTTAAGAGAGGACCATGGGAAAGGCAAAGGGAAGAAAATAGTTGGGGAGTGGGAGGGGGCAAACCATGAGAGACTCTTGAATACTGGGAAGAAACGAGGGCTGATGGGGGAGGGGAAGAGCACTTGGTGTTATATGGAAACCAACTTGACAATAAACTATAAAAGAAAAAACCCTGAAAATTGTAACTTAAAAAATAAAATAAACATTAAAAAAAGAAATATAATTTAATTATTCTATGGATAAATAGATTAATCAATCAAGCCAGAGCATTTTGCTTAATGGGAAATCCTGAAGGCATTTCCACCAAAGTCAGAAACAAGACAAGGATGTCCACCATCACCACTACCACTAATAACTTTGTATTGTAGATACTAGCCAGTATAATTAGACATAAGGAAGAAATCTAAAGAATAATTATTAGAAGAAGAAGAAATAAACTTATTTTCAGTTAATGTGACTGTATATATGAAAAATCCATAAGTATGAAAGGAAATACTATTCCAAACAATAAGAGAATACAGTAGAACATATCACATTTTAAAGTAATAAATATAAATCAATGATCTTTATACGTGTGTATGTCTCTGTATATGTGTGTCTGTTCTTATATACTTGAAGGAAAATACACAAAACCTTTCGGAAAAAGCTTGAAAACATTACTTAAAGACGCAAAAGTAGATGGCAGGTAAGACACTAAATTCTTGATTAGGAAGATTGAAAATCATAAAGAGAATAGTTTATCTGAATTAATTTATAATTTTATTTATTTTTAATGTTTTATTTATTGTTGAGAGAGAGAGAGAGAGAGCAGGGCAGGATCAGAGAGAGAGGGAGACACAGGATCCGAAGACAGGCTCCAGGCTCTGAGCTCTCAGCACAGAGCCCGATGTGGGGCTTGAAACCATGAACGAAAGATCATGACCTGAGCTGACGTCAGACGCTCAAGCAACTGAGCCGCCCAGGGGCCCCGTTTATAATTTTAATTAAATCTCAGTATGTACACCATAGTCTTTTTTTTCTCCAGAATATGACAAACTGATTATAGAATTTATTTCTAAAAATGATTCTGTAAGAATACACAATAAAATGATGAAAACAAATAATGAGAGGTAGCTAACCTACCAGAGAAACAATCTATTATTTATTACATATAAGTTTATAACAAGTGGAAGTGGTGCATGGACAGACAGACCATACAAAATAAAACAGAAAGCAAAGAAATTATAAAAAATTTAGAATGTGGTAATAGGAACATTTCAAAATACGAAAAGAAGAACTTATCAATAAATGGTGAAAGAATCAACCTAATAGCCATCAGGGAAAAGACAAATTTGGATCAAATATTTTAAGATATGAGGATTAAAGATGTTCAAAAATTATTTATCATTTTTTCAATGAAGAGGTGGACAATCTATTTCTTCATTCCTTTGAATCTGAGGGGATCCGATCATTGCTTTTGCCTGTATAATACAGGGAAGGTGCTGTTGCAGGGAATTAACAGGGCCTAGTTTTAAGAGAAATTGTAGCTGCACTTCCTCCCTTTCAGAGTTCAGCCACCATACTAGCAACCACATGGCCCGCATGGAGGAAAACTGAGTCTCTTAGCCACCAGCCCCTGCTGAGCTCTTAGCCAAGGGCCCCATCTGTCATTAAGGATTCTTTTAAGAGGATTCTCCATCCCACGTTGGAGCTGCTTCACCTGATGTGCTATCTTGCTGCTATCTCTCTCTCTCTCTCATCCTGACCAGATTATAAGCAAACAAATGATTTTTCTTACGTTAAGCCACAAGATTTGAGGTGACATGAAACAATTTACTGGCTTAAAGCAACAATGCACTACATCTCACAATTCTGTGTGTTCAGCAGGAAGTTAGGCTCCACGTGGGCTGCTGTGCTGGGACGGCTGCAGTCAGCTGCAGAGTCACCTGGGTACCCACTTGTGATGGAAGGCCCGGCGTACGTGGGTCCCTTTCTTATCTGGAGACAGGACAATCTCAGCTGAGGCCACGGTCTGCTAGTGCTGGTTCTCCTTGAAATGGGCCTCTCAATGGGGCTGCCTTGTAACATGGTGGTTGGATACTAAGGAAGGCTTCATTAGTAAGCTTCCGGGATGAAAGGAGAAGAACTGCAAGCTAATTAAAGTACTAGGTCTCAAACTGAAAAAGCATCACTTGGAAGATATTTCATTAGTCAAAGGAGTGAGAGCTCCAGTCTGGAGTCAGTACTGAAAGAGATTATGCAGGGTGTGAATATCTGGATATACGGGTCATGGGGGCATCTCCAAAGTACAAGGCTACACAAAATGTTTTTTAAAAAGCCATAACATTTCTAGGAAAACATGGAAAATGACTTTATAATCTATGACTCAAATTCTAGAGGCCAAAAAGAGAAATCTGAGCCATCTGACATTAAAAATGAATGGCATCTTCATATTAAAAGTAGAAGGCAAAGAATCAATATCAAGCTGAAAAAAGAAAAAGATTCTAACTCATACCAGAGAGAAAAGGCTAATCTCCTGAAGTATAGTTTCTAGAAATAAAGAATAAAAAATGAGCAATCTAATAGAGAACATGAACTGTTTGCAGAAAAAGAAAAACAAATGGTCCTTAAACATAAGAAAATATTTTTGATCTTATTCAAGAAGTACAAATTAGAACCACTATGAAATACCATTTCTTACTTCTCAATTGGCAAAAACCCCAAGTTTGACAACAGACTCTTCATGCAGTTGGTTGGGAAATACAGTGGTAAAACTATAATTTCTGGTAAAAGCTACACAAATTACAAATATGATTACCATTAAGTCAGCAATCTCATTAGGAATTTATACTGTAGTTTTATCTGCAATGCATAAAAAATGACCTGCATGCACAAAGATGCAAAGGCAAGAAAATATAGCAAGTGTCCATTTATAGGAGCCAAATAAAACCAGGCTACCACCACACTATGAAATATTATGTATCTGTAAGAAAAGGGATAAAGAAGGCCTACAAGGCAAAGACATTCAGGTTATATTGTTAAATGACAAAAGTGATGTGCTGCAGAGAATGTATACCATATTTCTTTAAGATAGGAATGTATTCATGACTTATATTTCGGCCATTGCTTTGCACTTCATAATCAATGTCATGTTACATTTTAATTGCCAGAATTTTTTTTCTTAACTTGGGGATACATTAAAAATGTATATATTACATTGCATGATGTCTCAGGTTTGAATAAAATACAAAAATATATTACTTTGTCCAAGAACTGAGACAAAAAGGATGATATATTTGCATTTGTTGATATTTACATTAAAAAAATATGACCCATAAGAAACAGGACTCTATGGGAACAGGGGATAAGTGAGTGAACAAAATTATAGTTAGATGTGAAACTTCTCAAGTTACATATTTTTAATTTGTTCTACTTTTTTTTTGAAATAAGACCGTATCAGACCCCTTCATTTCCTCCTTCCCCAGGGGTTAACCACAATTTGTTGAATAAATTATACAAAACTGGACTAATTTTACTATTAGGATATAACAATGAACTTTGTACAGCTCCTAAGTTTGAGCCCATTGGTGTGCTAGAGGACAGGTTTCCATTTTTTTAAAGTTTTTTATTTTAATTCCAGTACAGATAACATACAGTGTTATATTAGTTTCAAGTGTATAATACAGTCATTCACAAATTCTATACATTATTCAATGCTCATCATAAGTGTACTCTTAATTCCCTTCATCTATTTCAGCCATCCATCTCCCCTCTGGTAACTATCAGTCTATTCTCTATAACTAACTGTTTTTTGGTTTCTCTCTCTTTTTTTTTTTTTGCTCATATGTTTTGTTACTTAAATTCCACATATGAGTGAAACCATATGGTATTTGTCTTTCTCTGACTTAATTTGTTTAGCATTATCCTCTGTAGCTCCATCCAAAGCTAGTGCAAATGGCAAAACTTCATTCTTTTTTATGGTTAAATACTACTCCATTTGTGTGTATATGACATCATCTTTATCCATTTATCTATCAATGAACATTTAGGCTGCATCCGCACTTTGGCTATTATAAATAATGCTACAATAAACAGGGGTCATGTATCCCTTTGAATTAGTGTTTTTATATTTTTGGGGTAAACACCCAGTAGTGTGATTAGTTTTATTTTTAATTTTTGAGGAACTTCCATACTGTATTCTACAGTGGTTGCACCAGATTGCATTTCAACCAACTGTGCAAGAGGGGTCCTTTTTCACCACAACCTGGCTAATGCTTATTCTTTCTTGTGTTTTTGGTTTTAGACTTCTGAGAGGTGTGAGGTGGTATCTCATTGTGGTTTTGATTTGCATTTTCCTGATTATGAGTAAAGTTGAGCATATTTTCATGTGTCTGTTGGCTATCTGTATGTCTTGTTTGGAGAAATGTCTTCCCATGCCTTCTGCTCATTTTAAAAATGGGTTATTTGATTTTTGGCTGTCAAATTCTAGAAGTTCTTCACAAATTTTGGAGATATGTGCTGAATATCTTTATCAGATTTATCTCATTTGCAAAATATTCTCTCGTGCAGTAGGTTGTCTTTTAGTTGATTTTCCTCAGCTGTGCAGAAGGTTCTCATTTTGGTGTAGTCCCAACATTTTTTTTTCTTTTTCCTTTTATACATATCTAGAAACATGTTACAATAGCCGATGTCAGAGAAATCACTGCCTGTGTTCTGTTCTAGGATTTTTTAGGGTTTCAGGTCTCACATTTAGGTCTTTAATCCATTTTGAATTTATTTTTGTGTATGGTGTAAGAAAGTGGGCCAGTTTCATTCATTTGCATGTTGCTGTCCAGTTTTCCCAACACCATGTGCTGAAGAGACTGTCTTTTTCTCATTGGTATTCTTTCCTGCTTTATCAAAGATAAATTAACCATATAGTTATGGGCTTATTTCTTGATTTTCTAATCTGTTCCATTGATCTATGTGTCTATTTTGGGGGCAGTACCATACTGTTTTGGTTACTACAGCTCTGTAATATAACTTGAACTCTGGAATTGTGATACCTTCAGGTTTGTTTTGGTTTGTTGGATTTTTTTTTTTCTTTTTTTCTCTTTCAAGATTGCTTAGGCTATTCAAGGTCCGTTGTGATTCCATACAAATTTTAGGACTGCTTGTTTTAGTTCTGTGAAAAATGCTACTGGTATTTTGATCAGGATTGCATTAAATGTGTAAATTGCTTTGGATAGTACAGATATTTTAGGAATATTGGTTCTTACAATCCACAAACATGGAAGGTCTTTTTGTTTCCTGTGTCATCTCCAATTTCTTCCATCAATGCTTTATACTTTTCGGAGTATAGGCTTTCCCCTCTTTGGTTAAGTTTACTCCTAGGTATTTTATTCTTTTTGATGCAATTGTAAATGAGATTGTTTTCTTACTTTCTCTTTCTACTGCTTCATTATTAGTATGTAGAACTGCAACAGATTTCTGCACATTGATTTTGTATCCTGCAGCTTTACTGAATTTGTTTACCAGTTATAGTTTTGGGGTGAGGTCTTCCAGGTTTTCTATATATAGTACCATGTCATTTCCCAAATAGTGAAAGTTTTACTTCTTCCTCACCAATCTGGATGTCTGTCTTTCTTTCTGTTGTCTGACTGCTGTGGCTAGGCCTTCCAGTACTATGTTGGATAAAAGTGATGAGAGTGGACATCCTTGTCTTGTTCTTGACCTTGGGGGAAGAGCTCTTGTATTTCCCTATTGAAGAATCATCTTCAATGCTCTGGGTTTTTCAAATATGGCCTTAATTATGTTGAGGTATATTTCCTCTAAACCTTCTTTATTGAGGGTTTTACCTTTTTTTTTTTGTGTGTGTGTGTGTGTGTGTGTCATGTATGGATGCTGTTCTTTGTCAAATGCTTTTTTCTGCATCTATTGATATGGTCATGTGGTTTACCCTTTCTCTTAATGATGTGATGTTTCATGTGGATTGATTTGCAAATACTGAACCAACTCCTGCATCCCAGGAATAAATCCCCCTAGATCACGGTGAATGATTTTTTTTAATGTACTGTTGGATTGGATTTGCTAGTATTTTGTCAAGGATTTTTTGCATCTATGTTCATCAGAGTTATTGGCCTGTAGTTCTCTTTTTATGTGGAGTCTTTATCTAGTTTTGGTATCAGGATAATGCTGGCTGCCTGGAATAAATTTGGAAGTTTTTCTTCCTTTTCTGTCTTTTTTGGAATAGTTTGAGAATAATAGGCATTAACTCTTTTAAATGTTTGGTAGAATTCACCTGTGAAGTAATCTGGTCCTTGTTTTGGAGTTTTTCAATTACTGTTTCTATTTCATTGCTGGTAATCAGTGTGTGCAAATGTTCTGTTTCTTACTGATTCCATTTTGTGAGGTTATATGTTTCTAGGAATTTATCCTTTTCTTCTTAGTTGTCCAATTTGTCGGCATATGATTTTTCATAATATTCTTTTACAACTGTTTGTATTACTGTGGTAATTTTTATTTTTTCATCGGTACATTCATTGTTTAGTAGCATGTTGTTTAACTTCCATGTATTTGTGCTGTTTCCAGATTTTTTCTTGTGGTCTACTTTCATAGTATTGTGGTTAGAAAAGATGATGGTATGCCTTCAATCTCTTTTAATTTGTGGAAACTTGTTTTGTGGCCTAATATGTGACCCATTCGGAAGGATGTTCCATGTCCAGTTGAAAAGGATGTGTATTCTGTTTTAAGATGGAATGTTCTGAATATATCAGTTAAATCTATCTGGGCCAGTATGTCATTCAAAGCTACTGTTTCCTTGTTGATTTTCTGATTCGATGATCTGTCCATTGATATAAGTGGGGTGTTAAAGTCCCCTACTATTATTGTATTACTATAGATTAGTTCCTTTATGCTTGTTATTAATGGTTGTATATACTTGGGTGCTCTCCTGCTGGGTGCATAAATGTTTATAATTATAAGAACTTTTTGTTGGATTGTCCCCTTTATTATTATATTGTGTCCTTCTTTGTCTCTTTTAATAATCTTTGTTTTAAAGTCTATTTTGTCCAATGTAGTTTTGCTACCCAGGCTTTCTTTTGACATCCATTAGCATGGTAAATGTTTCCTTGCTTTCAATCTGCAGGCATCTTTAGGTCTGGAATGAGTCTCTTTTTTATAGGCAGCATGTAGATATTGGTCTTTTTTTTTTTTTTTTAAATTCAGACTGTTACCTTATGTCTTTTGATTGTAGCATTTAGTCTATTTACATTAAAAGTAATTACTGACAGATATGTATTTATTACCATTCTGTTTCTTGTTTCTTGTTTTGTGTTTTTTTTGTTGTTGTTTTTTTTTTTTTTTTTTTTTTTTTTTTTTTTTTTTTTTTTTTTTTTTTTTTTTTTTTTTTTTTTTTTTTTTTTTTTTTTTTTTTTTTTTTTTTTTTTTTTTTTTTTTTTTTTTTTTTTTTTTTTTTTTTTTTTTTTTTTTTTTTTTTTTTTTTTTTTTTTTTTTTTTTTTTT